>CM076572.1:828556478-828843137 GCA_034641835.2 Pinus albicaulis | reverse complement strand
TTCTGTTTAGGTTTTGCCTTAACTATAACTGATGATGAACCCAGAACTGTCAGGGAGGCAGTAGATTCAGAGGATGGAAAACTCTGGAAGGAGTCCATGGTTGATGAAATGGCATCCTTGCACAAAAATGAGGCATGGGATCTGGTGGAGTTGCCAGCTGGAAGGAAGCCCATTGGGAGAAAATGGGTGTTTAAGAAGAAGAAGAATGTAGAAGGCAAGGTGGAGAAATACAAAGCTCGGTTGGTAGCAAAAGGTTATTCCCAAGTGCCGGGAATTGATTTTGGTGATATTTTTTCTCCTGTTGCCAAAGTTACTTCTATTAGATTACTTTTATCTATTGTTGTTGCATTTGATTTTGAGATAGAACAGATGGATGTGAAGACAACATTTCTTCACAGGGATCTAGAAGAAGAGATCTACACGAAGCAACCTTAAGGCTTTATGGTGAATGGTAAGAAATAACTGGTATGCAGGTTGAAGAAGTCTCTGTATGGGTTAAAACAGTCACCAAGGATGTGGTATCAGAAATTTGATACCTATATACGGGGACTTGGCTTCACCAGAAGCAAGGAGGATCACTCTGTTTATTTTAAATTAATTGGTGACCGTGTTATTTATTTGGTCTTGTATGTGGATGATATGTTGTTGATTGGAAATGACAAAGAAATTATCCAAGATTTGAAGACCCAACTGCTCTCCAAATTCGACATGAAGGATCTTGGTGCTGCAAACTATATTTTGGGCATGGAAATTAAGAGAGATCGGGAAAAGAGGAAGCTCTGGTTAAACCAGAGGAAGTATGTCGAGACTATATTGCGTAGGTTCAATATGCAGGATAGTAAACCGATGAATGTTCATATTCCTGTAGGTGTAAAGCTATTTGCCGAACAGTGTCCCAAGACACAAGAAGAAGAGGAGGATATGTCCCGTGTTCCATATGCAAGTGCAGTGGGTAGCCTGATGTATGCAATGGTCTGTACTAGACCAAACATTGCACATGCAGTGGGAGTATTGAGCAGGTTTATGTCAAACCCATGGAAGGAGCATTGGACAGCAGTGAAGCGGGTTTTCAGATATTTACGTGGCACTAGTGATTATGGCTTGTGCTACCAGGGAAGACCAGGATTGGAAAGAATGTTGGACATTCGTGGTTTTGTTGATGCAGACTGGGCTGGAGATCCGGACCAAAGAAGATTATGGTGACGGTCAATGAACGCCGCCATATATATGCACCAATAGTGACGGCCATGAAAGGTCCATCACAAAAAATCGTTGCTGTTCATATGAAATGGTGACGGTCACTATCCGTCATTGTAATTAATATTCGTGACAGACCTTGAATGTCACCACAACACATACTTTCAGCGACGCCACCTTTGGTGACGTTCAGTTTTTTGGTGACGGAGGCTATTGTCTGTCACCATTGCTCATATGAAATGGTGACGGTCACTATCCGTCACTATAAATCATTATTGGTGACGGACCTTGAATGTCACCACAACACCTATACTTTCGGCGATGCCACCTTTGGTGATGTTCAATTTTTTGGTGACGGAGGCTATTTTCCGTCACCATTGCTCATATGAAATGGTGACGGTCACTATCCGTCACTATAAATTATTATTGGTGACGGACCTTGAATGTCACCACAACACCTATACTTTTGGCGACGCAACCTTTGGTGACGTTCAGTTTTTGGTGACGAAGGCTCTTTTGACCCTCACCAATGAACTTATGGTTACCATTTTCGCCCCTCACCAATGTGCTTTTTTCTTGTAGTGCAAAGAGCATGTATCAACTGAATGTCCCAATTTCTCTTATTTTCATGCAACATTTTCTTAATAATCCTCACCCAACTTTTATTAGATGACTCAGCTAATCCATTTCCTTGAGGGTAATAAGGCATGGAATGAGTCAATACAATTCCATATTGTGAACAAAAGTTATACATCTTAGCAAAATTAAAGGCCATTGTATTAGCAGTTATTAATTTTTGTGGACAACCAAATCTTGACATATTTTTTTCCAAAAAAAAATTGATAATTACCGTATCAGTAGCATTCCTGGTTGGTACAACTTCAATCCATTTAGTAAAATAGTCTGTAGCTGTGAGAATTCATTTATGTTGTCCTGATGAAGGTGGATGCATTTCACCGATGAAGTCTAACCCCCAATGCTGGAAAGGAACATCTGCTGAAATAGGAATAAGAGGTAATGGTAGCAATTTCTTTTTTCCATCAAACTTCTAACATTCAACACAACTCCTGACTTTGGAAAAAACATCAAAGAAAAGAGTTGGCCAATAATAGCCAGCTCTTAATATTTTGTTTGCAGTGGATTTCCAATACAAATTCCCTCCACACACTCCTACATGTATCTCAGTCATAATCTCTTGGGATTCAACTTCATCTGCACATCTTAATAAGACTTCAATAGGGTCTTTCCGGTAAATATGGTCTTCCAAAATGTAATACTTCACAGCTCTCAATTTGAAAGCTCTCCTTTTTTACTTCTCCATTTCAGGATTTAACAAAAAGTATACTATATCCTTTTACCAATCTGAATGAAATATTTCAGAATAATTAGAAATACCTTCTCCAGCTTTTCCTTCAGTTTCCTCTACTTTCAGATTTAAATCCTTGCAGTTAGATTCAGCCATTAAGCGAGCCAAGCCTTGACCTTTTATTAGTTTAGTTGGTCTGATCTCAATATCAAACTCCATAATTTTGGCCAACCATCGTCCTCTCCTGCCATCTGTATCTAGCTGCAGCAACACATCTTTAACAGTGATATTGGGCACAAAAGCAACTATTTTTGAATGCAGCACATAAACTCGAAAAGACTTCAAAGCCTTAACTAGTGCATATTCTTGTTTTTCAGTTAGGTTGTATTTTAATTCAACATCCCTTAAAGAATGACTGAAAAATGATATAGGCTGCTCTAAACCTTCTTTGTTTTTCTGTAGCAAGACAAATGCAATTGTTTCTTTTGATGCATATGAAAAAAATCAGAAAATATTTTTCAAAATCAAGACTAATCAAAACTGGAGCTTCAGTCAAGGCAGACTTGATTGTTGAAAATGAATTCATTGCTTCATCTCGCCATTTAAATTCTGCATCTTTTTTCAGCAAGACATTTATGTGTTTGATCAGCTCTGCAAACTTAGGAACAAACGCCTCAGAAAATTTATTTTCCCTAAAAGTGACTGCAATTTTTTTTTATTCCTTGGCATACCAATCTTCTGAATAGCTTCTACTCTTCCCGAATCAATACAGATGCATTTTTCTATTACAATATGTCCCAATAATTTCCCTTCTTGGACAACAAAGGATGACTTTTTTGGATTCAAGGACAAACCAAACTTTCTACATTTGTCAAAAACTTGTTTCAAATGTTTCAAATGGTCATCATCAGATTTTGAATAGACTATATGTCTTCCAAATAGATGACTACAAATTTGTCTTTTTCTTCTGCAAAGGAAATATCCATTTCCCACAAAAAAGTTGCGCCTGCATTCATCAGACCAAATGAAATTTTTTTGTGCATGAATGTACCCCAAGTTGTGGTAAATGTTGTCTTTTCTCTGTCTTTCCTGTCAACTGAAATTTGATTATAGCCTGAAAAGCCATCAATCATTGACAATATTTTGGATCCTACAACTTTCTGCAAAATATAATCCATCTTGGGTTGTGGATAATTATATTTTAATGAACACCAGTTCAAGTTTCGGAAATAAACACAAATTATTATCTCTCCATTCTTTTTCCGAACTGGGACTATATTAGCTACCCAGTTAGAAAATCTCATAGGCAGAATTATCTTTGCTTCCCATAATTTTCTCATTTCTTTCTCAATGATTGGGAGCAGCATGGGATTGATATGTCTTATTTTTTGTGCTATAGGTTTTGCATCTGTTTTCAAAGGAATCTTGTGCTCCATTATGCTTCTATCATAAGTTTTTATTTCACTATAAGGCCATGCAAAAATATAATCAAATTCTTTCAACAGCTTGATATATTTTGTTCTAATTTCAAGAGAAAGGAATTTGGACACTTTGACTAATTTTGGCTGATCCTATGTGCCAATGTTACATTATATTGTACTTTCTCCATCAAATTTACTTTCAGGCTTGATAAAAACATCATTATTATCAAACAATGTTTCTAGAGGAACTAAGCCTTTAGGAATATAGTTATTTTTCAGATCTATAATGTTCTTCCCAACCATGGTTTTCTTAAAAGCCCTGCTATTTTGATTTTCAACAATGTCCTGCTCATCATCAATTTGTATGTCTACAAACTCTTAAACACACTCCAAAAATTTCTAAATTTCCTTTTCATCCTCAAATACTTTCCAGTAATTGATGTTATCAGGAATTGAAGGCATCTTTTTTATTTGAACATCATATGTTTCTTTGACATCTAGAGGAACTTTGAAATTACTAGCAGTAATAGCTAGTGAATCAACCATTTGATTTTCTTCTCTAGTGACAAAATTTATATTAAATTTTGAAAAGTAATGCTCAATAAAATCCCATATTTCATTCCTATAATTCCTCAATTTGGAATTTTTCACTTCGTAATTTTTTCTCACCTGCTTAATCACCAAAGCAATTAGCTGCTCTGCTCCCAAATATTTCACTGCCTTCATATCCAGCACAAGTGCTTCATACTCAGCAGTGTTGTTAGTGGTAGAAAATTGCAGTTTATATGATATAGCCACCCTCTGCTAAGTGGGAGAAATGAGGACTAAACTGGCTCCTGATCCTTCTCTTGTTGAGATTCAACAAGATGATGAGCTTAGTGAAAAGTAAGCACCTTCACTAAGTGGGGCCCGTAGGCTATTTTTAGGTGTATGTCTATTTTTAGACATGGTGAGCATATTCTATAAGTTGTAGGATGTTATTTGTATATGGTTGGTCAAATGTGAAAAATAGATGAAATTTTATTTTTAGAATATTGGGCAAAGTCTATTTATAGATCGTCGATCTAAAAATAGATGCATGTCGATTATTATTAGCTCTTAATAATAATCTGACAATAAATATCAACTTATTCTCTTGGAGCACTTTATTTCAGTGAACATATTTGGCAAATCAGTGGGTTGAAGGAATTACGCAATTGCTAGGTTTATTGGTGGCTCATGCATGGAGGACTCAGTTAGAACTGAAGTGGCAAAGTTATGACAGAGTTGGAAGAGTAGTTAATGGAGTTGTTATTTAATTTAACTCAGTTAAGTGAGTTAAACTCAGTTGAGCTAGTTGTATCTAGTCTAACTGAAAGATACACTAGTGAGAGTTAAGTGAATTAATTATTTAATTAATTCACAACTAATAACTCACTAACAACTGAAAAAATACAGAAGTTAACTACTTGCATGTCAGTTCCAGTGGAGACCCAGTGGAGAGCTAGGTGAAAGGGTGAGATGGATTATCTGTTGTAACTATAGTGATGCATTCAATGCATCTGACACACATTGGAGTTTCCAATGAGGAATGTGCAGTCAAGGCAAGGCCAATTCGAATTCATTCAGGGGTCTTCTTCAGCAGGGATTGCACAGTGGAGGCAGGTTGTCATGAGGCAAGAAATTGGTGCATAGATATGCAAATTTCTGCATGACAGTGTGTAATGATTGTTGATTGTACTGAGAGCTTGATGTACTAAGATTTGTATGATATTATTACATGATTCCATTGATATACATAATATATTATAGTTGGAGTTTTTAGCTTTAATATTTCCCGTTAAACAACTGTGTTATGTGCGATTGAATTTATTCACATGTGTTTGCAATTGAGTTTTAAATTTCTGCAAGTTTAATAGTGGAAGGATTCTGTATTTAGCAAGAAGATAAATATTGTTAGATCAGGAAAATCTTGTAATACATCAGTATTAATAAATTTCTACAGGGTATCAGAGCAGTATTGATCACTAAAGATTGCAATTGTGAATAAGTGTTGAGTTTTGTGCTGGTGGAAAATTCGAATTTGTTGCAGAAATTTCTTGGTGCGACAGTTCAGTATTCATTAAAATTTCTTTCAATAGGTTGCGATTGGAGTATGCCCTTAAGGGTAGCTCGAAATACATAGCATGGAAGGATAGGATGGAGGCGGTGCTTGAAGATAATGGGCTGAAGGAGTTCATCGATAGCAATGTTCCTAAGCCTGCTTCTAGCGACGCTGTAGGACGTGACGCATGGAAAAATAAGGTAGCAAAGACAAGAAGAATTTTGTTGGAAGGTGAGAAGGACCATATTGTGTCAAGCCTTCACAGGAAATCCACTCCATTTGCAATGTGGAAGGCTTTGACAGATCTTTTCCAAAGCAGCAGTGACTAGAGGAAGTTCGCATTGAAAGATAAGCTTAGAAAAATAAAAATGGAGAAGGGTGATAGTATTCCAAAATATCTCACGAAGTTTGTCCACTGCAGGGATGAACTGGGAAGTGTGGGGATTACAGTTGATGATGATGACTTGGTGAGCTTGGCTCTCCTTGGGCTTCTGAAGAGTTGGCATAGCTACGAAGACTCTGTCAATGGATGGGAGAATCTGCCGGGTTGGGAGCGACTTTGGTCGGATCTTGTGCAGGAGGAGATAAAGCGAAGTACTAGGGATGGCTCTTCATCAAATAATGATGATGAAGAGAACGGTGCTTTGGCTGCCAAAGCAAGGAAAGGAAAGGGGAATAAATCCCATCCAAAATCTGAGGCTAAAGGCAAGAAGCTGGATTTTTCCAAAGTGAAGTGTTTTCACTGTCATGAACATGGGCATCTCGCCACTAACTGCCAACAGAAAAAGAAGAAAAAGAAGGTTGCTGGATCTGCAGCTGGAAAGGACTTAGCCTTGCAATTTGAACTTGATTTCTCTTTGATCGCATTCTTGTTTTCAAGCTCAATGGGATCGGTGTGATATCTTGATAGTGATGTGTCTTTCCATATGACAGGAGACTAGGAGTTGTTTAGTAACTTGGAGGAGAAGGATCTCCAAATGCATATAGAGATGGGCAACGATGGCAGATACAGTGCGACCGGAATTTGAACCATTACCTTTGAGAGGGAATCAGGTAAACCATTTCTGTTGAAAGATGTTATGCATGTTCCAGGTCTGAAGAAGAACTTGGTCTTGGTCGCAATGTTGGAAGACAAAGATTATGACTTTGTTTTCAGCGAGGGAAAATATTTCCTGCGACATAAAACAACGGGTCAAATCAAGAGGATAGGTATTCGAGTTAAGAATCGCTACAAGCTGGAGGTAGATGGTTGCGCTACAATCATGGGCAAATAAGAAGAAGTGGTGAGCCGAGATGAGGTCAAATTATGGCACAGGAGATTGGGCCATTTCACCATGGCACCTTGAATATTTTGCAGCAGATTTTTACTAGACTTCCCAAGGGCACTCTTGCGCAGTCAGATCAGTGCAAGGGATGTACTATGGGTAAGTTTGTAAATACCACCTTTTATGAGAAGGAGAACCGTGCTTCGGTGATCCTAGAGAGAATTCACACAGACATGTGTGGACATTTCTCGGTTGTTTCAACAGCAAAACACAGGTATTATGTTATACTTGTTGATGACTATTCTCGTAGATGTTGGATCTTATTCATGTATAAGAAGAGTGAAACATTCTCAAAGTTCTGTGAGTTTAAAACATTGGTGGAGAAGGAGTCAGAGAAGCAATTGAAGGCTCTACGGAGCGATAATGGTGGTGAATATATCTCGAACGAATTCAAAGAATTCTGTATAAAAGAAGGATTTGAAGGGAACTCATAGCGCCTCATAACCCACAACAAAATGGGGTCGCGGAGAGGAATAACAGAATGATCTTGGGCACTGCACGAGCTATGTTGCATGACCAAGGCCTATTGATGCACTTGTGGGTGGAAGCATGCAACACTGCAGTTTATGTGCAAAACCGTTGTCCTCATAGAATACTTGGCATGAGTACACCTGAAGAATATTTTACTGATAAGAAGCCCGATATTTCTCATTTGAAGATTTTGGCTCATCTGTTTACATTCATGTGACAAAGGATACCAGGAAGAAGCTGGAGCCGAATACAGAAGTTAGGATATTTGTGGGGTACACAGAAACACCCCATAATTATCGTGTGTATTTTCCAAATATTCGAATGACTCTGGTGCGACAGGATATAAAATTCAATGAGGTGAAAGCCATGAAGTTGTCGCTTGAGAGGGAGCTACACTTGCATGCAAAGGAGGAACTTCTTATTCCCAAAAAAAAGCCTCTAGATGTGGATTAGCCATAGGAGGAGATTCATGGAGTGGAGGAGTCCACTCATGCAGAACCAAATATCAGAACAAGCAGAAAGCGTACCACAAAAGCTGAGAGACTGAAGCTTGATGCGGTAGAGAATGTAGGCGTCCCTACATCATAGCACAAACAGATACATTCACCTGATTGATTTACTGGATACATGGCTCTTATGAGCAAGTGTATCATGACAGAGCCATCTTCTTTTGAAGAAGCATCATAGGAGCCCACATGGGTAGATGCCATGGTGGAGGAGTATGACTCCATTGTCAGAAACAATTCTTGGGAGATTCTTCCAAGGCCAGTGGGTAAATCAGTGGTAGATTCAAAATGGATCTACAAGGTAAAGCAAGATTTTGATGGGAGCGTCAAGAAGTATAAGGCAAGATTTTTTTCCTAGGCTTCTCACAGATCGAGGGGATTTATTATGAAGAAACCTTTGCACCTATCGCACGGTATTCTTCCATAAGGAACATCCTTTCTCTCTCAACACAGATGGGTTGGCACATTCATCAAATGGATGTGAAGACTGTGTTCCTTAATGGGATCATTGAGGAAGAGATGTACATTGAGCAACCTGAAGGATTTGAGATCTTCAGCAGCGAGTCGCATGTGTGCAGACTCAAAAGAGTGTTGTATGGGTTGAAGCAAGCACCACGAGCTTGGTACACATGGATCGACAGCTATTTCACTGGACTTGGCTTCACCAAGAGTGAGGCAGATGAAAACCTATACCAAATTGTAGTGGAGGGTAATATTTTAATCATTGTTCTTTATGTTGATGATTTAATACTAACGGGTGATGAGAAGTTGATAAACTCATGCAAGGCAGATCTTGAAAAGGAGTTCGAGATGAACGATTGGGCCTCCTTCATTATTTCCTTGGATTGGAAATATGGCAGTGAGAAGGTGAATTGTTTGTGTCTCAAGGCAAGTATGCTCGGGATATACTTGGTAAGTTTCATATGGAGGACTGCAAGCCCATGGATACTCCTCTTCCAGGAAATTGGAGGAAAGAGGATGCTACATCGGCAAAGGTAGTGGATGCCACTATTTATCGACAGTTGGTGGGTTCATTCATGTATTTAGTTAATACAAGACCAAACATATGCTATGCGTTGAACTAGCTTTCACAAGTGATGGTTAAGTCTACCAAGCTCTTTTGGAAGGCAGGCAAGCATGTCTTGAGGTATCTCAGGGGCACATCTGAGTATGGCTTATGGTACAGACAGATGAATGAGGTGAAGTTGCATGGCTTCATGGATGCAGATTGGGCAGGCATCCCAACGGACAGAAATATCACATCAGGACATGGCACTCAGTTCAGCGGAAGAAGAATACATGGCAGCAAGTCAAGCTGCATGTGAGGCTATCTCGATGAGGAAGATCCTGGTTGATTTGTTTGGTTCACATTTAGATCCTACAGTGATACATTGTGATAATAAGAGTTGCATTAAACTCTTGATTAATCTTATGTTTCATGATAGATCTAAACATATTTATATCTGGTATCATCATATCAGAGATTGTGTGCAGCGGAAGATCATGTTGCTTCAGTACATTCCTACGGAAGATCAAGATTCAGATATTCTGACGAAGGCACTCGGCAGGAGAAAATTCGAATACCATAGAGGCAGGATCAAGGTGAAGGATAATCCCTATCTTGTTGAGAGGGAGTGTTGAGATTCAACAAGATGATGAGCTTAGTGAAAAGTAAGCACCTTCACTAAGTGGGACTCGTAGGCTATTTTTAGGTGTATGTCTATTTTTAGACATGGTGAGCATATTCTATAAGTTGCAGGATGCTATTTGTAGATGGTTGGTAAAATGTAAAAAATAGATGAAATTCTATTTTTAGAATATTGGGCGAAGTCTATTTATAGATCGTCGATCTAAAAATAGATGCATGTCGATTATTATTAGCTCTTAATAATAATCTGACAATAAATATCAACTTATTCTCTTGGAGCACTTTATTTCAGTGAACAGATTTGGAAAATTAGTGGGCTGAAGGAATTACGCAATTGCTAGGTTTATTGGTGGCTCATGCATGGAGGACTTAGTTAGAACTGAAGTGGAAAAGTTATGACAGAGTTGGAAGAGTAGTTAATGGAGTTGTTATTTATTTTAACTCAGTTAAGTGAGTTAAACTTAGTTGAGCTAGATGTATCTATTCTAACTGAAAGATACACTAGTGAGAGTTAAGTGAATTAATTAGTTAATTAATTCACAACTAATAACTCACTAACAACTGAACAAATACAACAGTTAACTACTTGCATGTCAATTCCAGTGGAGACCCAGTGGAGAGATAAGTGAAAGGGTGAGATGGACTATCCGTTGTGACTATAGTGATGCATTCAATGCATCTGACACACATTGGAGTTACCAATGAGGATTGCGTAGTCAAGGCAAGGCCAATTCGAAATCATTCAGGGGTCTTATTTAGTATGGATTGCGAAGTGCAGGCAGGCTATCAGGAGGCAAGAAATTGGTGCATAGATATGCAAATTTTTGCATGACAGTGTGTAATTATTGTTGATTGTACTGAGAGCTTGATGTACTAATATTTGTATGAAATTATTACATGATTCCATTGATATACATAATATATTATAGTTGGGTTTTTTAGCTTTAATCTTTCCCGTTAAACAATTGTGTTATGTGCGATTGAATTTATTCACATGTGTTTGCAATTGAGTTTTAAATTTCCGCAAGTTTAACGGTGGAAGGATTCTGTATTTAGCAAGAAGAAAAATATTGTTAGATCAGGAGAATCCAGTAATACATCATTATTAATAAATTTCTACATCTCTTGATGAGGCTCCGTTAAAGTACAATTTCCAAATCTGTCCTCCTTCTAAATGATGTTCATTTGTAGCTTGAAAGTGTTGTTTTTCACTTATTTCAGGCTGGAAATTGTGATCATCAACAGCGAGGTGTAGTATTGATGACCCAAATTATTTTTCTTTAGCATATATGGGATGGTTTGAAGGATTATGATGATCACTAATGATGTAGGCCATTTGGGTTTCCCTATACATCCTTCTTAATTCCCCTCCAAACACTGGGATTGTGGCATATGACATGTCCATCTGAAGAGTGCCTCCCATTTTTTTAGACCAATATCTGGAAAGTAACATCCCAAATCTATAATTAATGTCTGCAACTATAATTTCCATCACTAAGATCTTCATAGGCAGCTGGGTAAGGGAAATAACCAAGTCCTTGATCACTCATAAACACTTGAATTTTTTGGAATCAAAGGTGTATAGGTCATGGTATTGCTTGGTGATCTCTAATCCTAATTCATCCATGACCTTCTTTGGCACCAAATTATGAGAAGCTCTTGAATCTAACAGACAATTATGAAGCAATTTGTCATGTATATTGAGTGATAGGTAGAAAGGTGGTGAGTTGTCATCATTTTGGTTTAGGACATGATAACCTAGATAAATAGTGGGATGCTCATCCTCAAGGTTGACTGAATCAGGAGCGAGAGGTGGTTGTAGCATACTTTTAAAAGACTCTTTATATGCTAAATTTTTTAACAATTCCAGAAGTGGGACTGGAATTTTGATTTTATTCAATTCAGATTTGAAATTGGAATTAACTCCTTATTTTTTGCAGTGATTTTGATAATTGGGGCAAAATTTTGAGGTGGTGGAACCTCATTGACCTTGGCCTTCTGTTTAGCATATTGTTTATCTGAACCTGATTTTTGTTGAGTTTGCTGAACACGACCTTTGGATCTCAAAGGATAATTTATGTTTTTAACTTCTTATTGTCTTTTATCATTTTGTGCATAAATTTTGGCATTCACATCATCTGAAAACAAACAAATCATTGATTGGTCTTCATATTCTTGCAATGTAAAACATGTTGACTGTGAGGTTTCTCCCACAAGGTTTATTTCTTCATGTTCTTCTTCATTTTCTTGATGTTCTTATTTAGAAAAATTATTCAAAGGAGGTTGAACATTTTTATCATCAGCATTCCTCCTTAGGCGCTGTAGGATTTGTTGAGGTTGAAAAGGCCTCCTGAAGGGAGCCTAATTTCTATTGGCCTCATTTTTATTGGCTCTAGCAGCAGGTTTGTTTTCAAACTCTAATTTTGTCATCTTAGAAGCAATTTCCTTGATCAAATTGGACATTTGATCAATATTTTCTTCTATTGTAAGAGATCTAGAGGAAGAAGGTTTTTCTTCTTTCATTTATTTTTTGTCTTTTTCTACTTCTCTTCCTCCATTTTCAACTTATTAAATGCCATAAGATTAGACTGCACTCCAATTGCGGCCTCTTGCATATCCATCAATGTCTGTGCTTTCTCAACCCTTAACCATAAAGAAAACTCAGAATCTAAAGAATTTGCAAAATTTTCCATAGCTGTGGTCTCAGTAGGTTTAATTTCTTCAGGAAATTTTTGATAAATCTTATTAAACCTCTTAGTAAAATCAGCCAATGACTCATATGCCTTCTTCTTCAGAGTTCCAAATTGTGTAAGGTAGTACACATAGTCTTTCATATCACCCCATTGCTTCACAAATATCTCCTCCAATTCATCAATTCCTGTTATTGAGTTTGGAGGCAAGCTTCTAAACCATTTACGAGCTTCACCATCCAAGCTTTGAAAAAAGAGTCTTAACCAGACATCTTCATGTTAAATATTCTGATTGCCAGCATAAGTATAGAAAGCCACTAAGTGTTCCTCAGTAGAAACTCCTTCTCTCTCCCTAGTGTATTTTGGAAGATATTTCAAGTAATCTCCTCGAGGAAGTGGATGCAAGGGTTGAGGGAGAACAAGTGGTGCATATCTTGCAGCCAATATCTGCTGCATCCTTGTAAGGGCAGGCTGAGCAATATTTTGTTGATGTACAGTTGATGTAGTTGTTTGGGAAATAGGAATTACAATTGGTGGGTTCTGATTCTGATTTAGGATAGCATAAAATTGGAAATCTGGAGCTGATTCTTCAGGCTTTGGAACTTAAAAGAGTGGATTTTCAAAAATATGAACAGAGGATTTCTTAACTTCGCCTTCTATAGAAGAATCAGATTCAAAATTTTTCTCTTGAGGGGATGGATTTAATTCAGCTTTATTTTGTTGAGCAAGGAAATCAGACAAGTTGAAAGTAAGGCCTTCAGGAACACTCTCTTCTAGTGGATGAGAAGAAGATGACCCAACAGCTGGATTTGGAGAAAAATTAAAATACTCTTGCTGAGGGGTGATAATAGACTGTTATTCAGGATGAGTGTGAAGGAAATTTAAAAGAGTATTAAAGTCTTCTTCAGTCAAAACATCCCTATCAAGAAAAGTTGCAATAGCCAATACTTCTTCTAATTCCCCTTCAGTCAGCACAAACTCTCCTGATTTCTTATCAACACTTAAAAACTCAGTTTTTTTCCTCTTTGACTGGAACAGTACTTATCTCAGATTTACTAGGTGATGAGTGAAAAAAAATTTCAGCTGAGCCTAGGTTAACAACATCTACTTTATTTTCTAGGGAAGTAGTTTCAACTTGAGATTTTTCAGCAGAATCTTTTGAAACTAAAATTTCTTTTAATTCTAAACTACATGAAGGTACCTTTTTCTTTGGAACATACTTTTTGTGTACCTTCTTCACTGACTGAGCTATGGCCTCAACTGATCTATGTTTTCCTTTTGTGTCTTGAATGATCTTCTCTGGGTCAGCAATTGGAGTTACAGTAGGAGATCTCTGATTCATCCTTGTAGAAGGAGGTCTTGAAACCCCTCTTCCTCTTTGTGGAGTAGCCAGGTGAACTAACTTGCAGTCTTCTTCAAGTCACCAATTCTTGTTCACCATCAATAATTTATTATCAGCAATTCAAAACAAGAGACTCAGGAGAAAACTTTGTTTCAAGGCCTTCGTCTCCCAGAAGACGCACCAAAAGATGTTGGCACTGGAATCAGCACTTGGACTACTTCAAGTGCCTGACTAGACACATCCTAAACTCTAAGGAAATTTAATGATTTGGTTTATGATATTGGTAGGTGGCTTAAACTCCTATTCACTGAAAAGAGATTTCAATCAAGTCCAATGTTCTACTAATGAGGATATTGGGTCTGATGTGGTAGAAAAAGAGTGAGTTTGTAGCCTATGAGGGGGAGAGAAGGTGAAGTGGAAGAATAAACAGTGCGTCTGCAAGGCAGAAATCCACTGCTTTTGGTAGAAAATAACGCAAGTAGCAATTTGTCAATATTCCAACAAGAGAAAGCTATTTCTAGACTTACAATATTCTCATTGAAATATCAAGTAAGATAATTGTTATAAGTGGTGTTCTTTACACTATCATCATGTATATTTCATAAAGAAAGCTCACTGTGTGAGACTAATAAAATTTGATAAAACACATGAACATGTCAAGAGACTCATAAAAACACATAACAGTATGAGGGATTATAAGCTGCCACTGAAGATAATAAGATATGGAAACACAAGAGAAGATTAACAATACACACAACAGATTGATAATAATTCCTAATAATTTTCTTCAATTTTATTCACTGAAAAGAGTACTGATCATATGAGCCGACATTCTAAAATCACTAACCAACCTATTTTACATAGCATTTTATCACATATATACAAAAATAATAAATTGTCATCTCCACAAAAGGAGTAAACCTGTTCCCAAAAGTTATTACGATCTCGTGCAAGAGATGAGGTTTATCCTAAAACTTTAATACAAAGTGATATGACATAATGAAAATAAACAGCATCAAGGCTAACAATTCGAAGTGGTTTGTAAGATGTGGCAGTCTATGGGAAGACTCATCTTTTGTTCTGGTGCAACCAACTCCACAAAAAGTGTAAACAACAGTGAAAATGACATGTGGTTGCTCCATGAATGTTGCCTGGTGCCTTGTAGAAACATGTTGGTACTGAGAGTAGTGGTATAAAACTGTTTGAGAGAAACTCTGTCGTTGTTCAGTTGTTCCTTTCCTTCTTTGGTGGAAAACCCTTTGTAATGGCAGAAAATCAGAAACGTTTTGGATAGAATGGCGGAAGTTCATTTTATGAGATGTTACAAAGAAACCCTTTGAAAAAGGTTTAATTGATAGGGGATACGTGGAGCATAATGAACGATAAGCGGGAGAAGAAAACCTTCTAGACATTATTATATCGCAATCGCAAATCGGGGTCGGAGCGTTTAAAATTAAGAAACAAACAGGAGAAAATGTGATTTGTGATGGGGCAATGATGTGGCAAGGAAGTGGGGTTGATCGCAGATCACACATCAGAAGTTATATTATGAAATGCAGGAGTTAAGTGTTGGAAATTGCGAAGTTCGATGTGCGATGAGATGGAGGTGACGGGGCATACCAAATAATGCGGTCACCTGCAGATCGCACATCAGAATTTTTATTATGAAACACAGGATTTAAATGTTAAAATTAGCGAAGTGCGATGTGCGCTGAGAGCAAAGGGTGACGTGACATGACAAACAGTCGCCCGTAAATCGCAAATCAGAAGTTTTAAGGAAGCAGAAGTGAATGATGTAAATGAACTTTGCATAAATTCAATGCGAAAAGGTAGGTGGGGCCCTTTAAACGGCTTTTAAAAGTGGAAAGTGAATATTACATTAAGTCATGGTAATATGATAAAAAGACGCCCAAAGCACAAAAAAGGATTTATAACGTATTCAAGGTGTATCAAAGGGAAGTATGGGTCCCAGACCATACCGCAAATCACATTTCGGGGGTTTTGTAGGAGATAAAAGTTGTAACGTGAATGGGAGTTAAAACTGTGAAGAGCCTATTGCAAAGAAAGGTAAGGGGTCCACAATGTTTATTAAGTGTTGTAAGTTATACCATATGATATATGATACAACCAAGGTTTTGTTGTGGTGCGGATAAAAGCTATGATAAAAGAAATATATGGTAAGTTAAAAAGGAAATATGATATGGTTGTTGATGGGTGTGCGGAGCTGCTTTTTAACTATAAAAATTGGTTTTTATGAGTTAAAAATGGGTTTTGAAAATGGAAATGAGAGGCTAGACTTTGGGTTTTTTCGGAAAATGAAAGGTGGAAGAGGGAGAATGAAATGAATGAAGGTAGAAATGAAATTTTCTCACTACTACACTTTGACAGTGACACTTTCATCTTATAATAAAACTAAAAAGGAAGATTGATTCCCTAGAGAGTGATGATCAAAATTTGAAAATCTTTGGAAAAATTGCAGTGCTAACAGAATGGATAAAGGTCGTAGCAGAGCCAGTGTCTTAATTGTCTCAAATTTATTTTTCTAGCAAACCAAACATTCCGCCACAAACTTTTGAATATCAAATTTAAGGGAATCCCAAAAAAATTTGTTTCTTCACCCTATGGTAAGTTTTTAAAAATCCCGAGTGTCCTCCTAAGGGAGAGGTGTGCAATTCCAAAAGAATATTATTTTTTAGTTGGAAATTCTTACAAATATATAAGCGATATTTGTACCATAAGGAATCATTTTTCCCACTAAATGTATCATATGTACTGGGATCTTGCTATTACTTTTTAATGAGTGTCCATACTTCTTTGTCATTCTTCCATTCCTCCCTTGCTTCGGTTATCCAATTTGGTTGGATAATATAAATGGCACAAAGAAATGCTTTCACATCCTCATCCTTTCTTGAGAGTGCATCTGCAACAACATTTAGATTCCTTTTTTTGTAGATGATTTGAAATTCATAACCCAAGATCTTTGTGGCCCATTTTTGTTGCTCTTATAAAGATAGTCCTTATTCCAAAAAGTATTTAAGACTATCATGATCAATTCTTACCTTGAAGTGTCTTCCCATTAGGTAACGTCGCCATTTCTTTAGTGCATGTAGTATTGCCAACATTTCCTTCTCATAAATATATTTTTGTAAATATTTTCCTTTGATTGGACGACTTTCAAAAGCAATGGGTATTCCTTCTTGCATTAAAACAACACCAATTCCATTTCTTGAGGCATCACATTCCACAATAAAGGTTTTTGTGAAGTCTGGCATAGCTAATATCAGTGTTTGGCACATTGCCTCTTTAAGATGTTCAAAGGCCTTAGTTGCTTCAGGAGTCCATGAAAATTCATATTTCTTCAATAATGTTGTTAGAGGTGCTGCTATTCTCCCATAATTCTTAACAAACTTGCGATAATACCCTGTTAACCCAAGAAATCCTTGCAACGGCTTTATCGTTTTGGGGATTTTCCATTCCTTAATGGCTTTAATTTTGTTAGGGTCTACCTTAACACCCTCCTGAGATATAATATGACCCAGATATTCCACCTCTTATACTCCAAATAAAAATTTGGAGGTTTTTTCATATAATTGTTTCTCCTCCAATAGTTTGAGCACCCTGTCAACATGTTGAACATGATCCTTCCAAGACCTGTTGTAGATAGTATATCATCAAAAAATACTAACAAAAATTTTCTAAGGAAGGGTTTGAAAATGGAATTCATCAACCCTTGAAATGTATAAGGCATGTTGGTAAAGTAAAAATGCATGACAAAAAATTCATAATGACCCTCATGAGTTCGAAATGTTGTTTTTGGAATTTCTTTAGTCTTCATTCTAATTTGATGATATCTTGAACGGAGACCCAACTTGGTGAAATAATTTTCTCCATGTAATTCATCAAGTCATTCATCAATTACAGGAATGAGAAATTTATATTTAGTAGTGATCTTTTGAGCTCCCTATAATCCGAACACATGTGCCATGATCCATCCTTCTTGTGCACCAATACTATTGGAGCGGAGAAATAAATTTGACTAGGTTGAATTATAACAACCTCTAGCATTTCTACAATCATACATTCAATTTCGCTCTTTTGGACATAAGGATATTTGTAAGGCCTGATGTTTGGAGGAGCACTTCCTGGAATCAAATGAATGTCATGATCATGATCATGAATAGGTGGGAGTCCTTTGGGAGTTTCAAACACCTTGGAATGATTTTCCAAGGCTTTTTGGAGATCTGGAGAAACAGATGATTTTGATGTTGGAACTTCTAGTGAGCATAATTGTGCAATTACGCCTCATTGTTCTTTCTTCAGAATATTTTTCATGACATTAGAGCTTATTATCTTTATTTTCGTCCCTACGATACCCCGTAATTCAACTTCCTTTCCTTCCAAAAAAAATTCAAGAAAAGTTCTTGAAAATTAAAAGGTATCGTCCCCAAAGATTGTAACCATTATACTCGTACAACATCAACACCACCGATTGGAATGGAAAGCATTGGACTATTAAATGCATATCACCCCATGGTTAGCTTGATATTATGGCACTTTCCAGAGAAATTTATACTTCCTCCATTTGCTACCATCACTTGAGACTTTGGCACTAGGTATAGGAAGAAATTCAATTCCTTGGCTACCTTACAAAGAATAAAATTATGGGTAGCGACCCAAATCAATAAGCACTATTAAATTTTTCTTCTTGATATGCCCTTTTATGTTGAGAGTTTGAAGAGTGGTAATTTTTTCCAATGCATTACAGGATATGGTCGGATTCATTTCTTCTTCCTCTAGGGTTGGTTCCCGGTGTATATCATCTTCTTTTGAAGGTTCTTGTTCCTTTTCTTCCTGCTCTTCACAATCTATGAAAAATAATTTCTTCTCAACACACTTATGACCTTTAGTGTATTTGCTATCACAACTATATCAAAGCCCTTTTTCTCTTTTTTCTTCCAATTGTTGTGGTTTCAAACTTGTAGGTTGTCGAAGTCTAGGAGTAGCAGCACTTCCATCTTTATAGTTGTGAGTGTTAGGCTTCCTTCTCGCCATAATTTTGCTTTCAATTTTTCTTAACAACTTGAATGCCTTCTCCATTGTATCAGGTTCCCAAAATCGAACCTCATGTTGGATGTTATCCTTTAGAGTCCCTATGAAGACATCAATCCTATGTTCCTATGGAATATTATTTACCCTTATATTCAATTTTTGGAAGTCTTCAATGTGCTAATTGAACCCTTTTGTTTGAGATTTATCAATTGGCTAAAGAAGGTGTTTTTCTTTGTATTCTCATAATGTGATATCATTTTCTCCGTAAAAATTGACCAAGTGACAGGTGGTTTATGAGAACAAAGCCATTGATACCATACAAACTGATGTTGTTCTAAAAATAAATTTGCAATGCGTACCTTTTGTGTGTTTTGCGTATTATGGAGCTCAAAGTATTACTCCATTTGTAGTATCCAAGTTATCAAATCCTTGCCATAAAACTTCCTCATATCTATCTTTGGAATATGGTGGGTCTTAAATCCAACATTAGAGTCTATGAAATCATGATTAACATTTATTTTGTTCTCATCATGAGTTTCGTCTACTACCTTTTCGCCATTAAGAATATTTTCTTGTAGCAAATTTTCTAAACCTTCCTTCAAACCTTCCATATATTTCTTCAAATATTTCATGGTGCCTTCTATACCATCAATCTTAGCTTCCATGCCACCCATCTTAGCTTCCACGACATCCATCTTAGTTTCCATGCCATTCTTCAAACCATCCATCTTGGCTTCCATGCCTTTCTTCAGACTATCCATCTTAGCTTCCATGCCTTTCTTCAAACCATCCATCTTAGCTTCTATTTCATTTTTTGTTACTCTTTGCGAGAGAGAAATTTGTTGCACTTATTCTTGAAATTTTGATATATCATGTTGCACTTCTTCCTCTTCATGATTCATATTAAAGCCTTCTGAGGGCTTAAACGGTATTGAATTCTTTTTAGGGAGAATTTTAGAACCCCATACTGATAAATATGCTTCATTATGCCCTTGGAATAACTTCAAACTGATTTTTCAAACAGGACTTATGCAATTTTTAAAAACATTACACACATTTTTCTTGCTTTTGAGGAGCTTGATATTGAAACTAATATATCTCTGTAATTTTGGATCCCCAAGATTTATATATTTTTTCTTTAGTATCCCTCTGAATCTTCTTTCCAATGCCATAAGTCCGACCTAATTTGGATTCTTCAAGGAAAATTTATGCCCAATCTCCCACAATGACTTGATTATGGGCAGGTTTAGTAGAGCAAACTTGTATGGTGTGCCACGTGTCACTTTTTCCTCCTCCAGCTCTAAAATCGATATACAAGAAACTAAAGTCCGTTTGATTTTAGTCAATTTTTATAGAATTCCAATCTAATGCTTAGAGAGAGAATTATGGCAATTTTCCCAAGGTCACCTCTTTGAGATGAAATTCGGGAGCTTGAAAAAACCCTAACTTCCATAGATCATATCTCCTAAAATATTTCAAACCAAGATCTAAAATTTTTCCACTAAGTTCCTCCAGATTTCAGCGCAAATGGGTATTTTTTTTAGCTTATGAACCTTCGTATAAAAAAAGTTATAATGAAAATTCCACGATAACCTATTTGAAATAGAAAAACCCTAGAATCCAAATCTCTAATACCAAATGTTATGAAAACAACTCACAAAATAGAATAAAAGAGAGATCAACGACATAGAAATTAGCGACTTCGAGGGGGAAAAATTATTTACATTACATAAATCAACAATTCTCAGATGATACAAATGAAAAAAACTCCTTTCTATATATATATATGAGTCTATGGGGTCACAATATAATCCTAGACAACCTAAAATAATAATGTAAGGGAACAACAATAACAATAGTGGGCTATTATGGGGCACAATAATAAAAATATGGGGAATATAGGGGTACAACAATAACAATAAGGCAGCTACACTAAAAAAAATAAGGGAATACACTAGTAATATAGGGCCCTAACACTGTGTGCGTGGGTCGAAGAAGGATTGTACTGAAAGACGCATCATTAATAAAGGAAAGGAAAGTTCTGAAGTATCTATGTGTTATTTGCGTAATTTGTCTATTATCTATCTATGAATTTGTTTTATATATTGTGAACCATTGTATGATTGTTTCTGCATAGAGAAGTCTTTTATGTTGTTATATGTTTTGTATTGGGTTGAGTAGTGTAGAAGACTGATAAAGGCGCAGTGCGTAGTAGTAGTACTTGATGAATAGGACATAAACTATAAAATTAGATAATTTCATCTGCGTAGTTTAGGAAAGCATAAGGAAGAATCATAGTAGTAAATCCATGTCCTAATATCCCTATAGGTGTAGAAACTCGGTTCTAGCATCCCCCAATATTTCCTCAGGTGAGACTGTGATTTTCACTGCAGGTCATTGACGAAAAGGGTCGGTAATAGATGGTTTGTTGGTAGCGCAGCTACTCTAAACCTAGGTCTTGACCCCTTCAAGCCAACAAATGCTTCTATTGTCGGGACCAAGATCTAATTAACAAATATGTGGATGTGGAGTTTGACAAGAAAATAGATCCAAGATTGGGTAAATTTGAAAGAACGAGAGTTCATAGTTCAAGGAAACAGAAATCCACGACTTTCAACTAAATCTTAGATGTAGAGATATCTTTTTACGGAACAACATGAGATTTTATTCTCATCATTTGCAAACGAACTACAAACGGTTTTCTTCCTTTGGATGGAGGCTACTCAGATTCACCTCCTTCTTAATTCTTTTTTAGACAATATTTTCATCCAAATTTGAGGTGTTCTCTACCTCATTTCTTTAATCCATCACTAGTGCATTCTTCTTCTTGGCATATTTCTTATTTTTCTTTCGATTTATCTCTAGACATAGCTTCCAACACTTAACTTTTGTTTGTGACAATTGATAGTACACAATGGTTATAGCGATTGTTTGCATCTCACTATTGATATGTAGTGGTTGTTGTCTTATTTTTGTTTCCTTTCCACTTCTTATTTCCCTCCTTGGAATTTTATAGGTGATCTTTCTACTTGGAACCAATAAGTTGTCCTTCAATTCTTTACTATATTCTCTAGGAACTAAGGGTGCACATAGGCCTTATCAACTATTATAGGTTTAAATAGCATCACTTACCTCCTTGAATGAATATTTAGGCCTCAGGGATACTTAAGTAGTACATCTAGGTTATTAGGAGAATACCTAGCATAATGCCATTTTTTATAGACTTTATGGTGTATTGTTGCACACTTTTCCATTACTACTAAAGGAAGTAATTCCAACAGATCCACTCACCCTCTTCACACCCAATAGGGTAGGATTGGGACTTAATTGGGGTTTTAAACAACTCTCAGTTATTGGAGGGTCACCCTCCAGCCTAAATTTCTTCAGGTTATTTTCCCACCAAATTTGGGCATGGTCCTCAACTTTAGTCATGAAAGTGATCTCTTTTTCTCTTCAACTATGTCATGAAAACTAAAATAAATTCTAATTGTTGCAACCACTAATTCAATTTAACAAAATCAATCTTATATTGGTAGGGTTTGATGTCCAGTTTCACTTCCAATTTAAATAGATATTGGGAAGAAGTGATGGCATTGGAATCTGGTATCTCTTTATTTGGCCCTTTTCTTCAACTCCTTTTTTGGGTCTTCTTTATCTCTAAAATTCTCATCTAATATAACTTATAAATTAGAGCCACCAAACTCCTTAAAAGGTCTAAAATTATTCTATAGAGATGTCAAGAGGATGGCCATGATAGGAGAGACTTCAGTAACTTATGCTTCTAGCTTTGAAAATCTCTCTTGAAAATCATCTTATAGATTATCACTTTACTCCTTCGATGTGGATAAGGTTTTTCATATTGTTATGTATATTCTTGGATCTTGCATCTTCCCATGAAAATCCCAAAGAAATTTTCTCTAATAATAATATGATCTATAAACTTTTTAGGATATCCTACTAGAATAGTGCATCAAAACGAATATTACAATATTATGAAATATCTTATCATAATTTTTTTCATAGATTCATAAATTAATGTCATTGGCTTATTGCATGAAATGCTAAATAAACTTAACCTAAAATTAAAGAGATAAGCAATAACATGGCATTGACTCAATGGACATAAGATGTTCCCTAGGAAAACCCAACATGGTAAAAACCCCACTAAAAGGTTAATTTTATGTGCTACACAAATAAAAAGAAAGGTTCGCCCACTATGGAGGTTCCGTGGATATTGTGTCCAATTTTGTCATTAAAATATCTTTTACTTGCTATGTTCTACTTCAATATCCCACTCATTTCTCTACTATCCTACAGAACATAATCAATAAAATGAGAACGAAACCCCTTCCTCTCTTGGAATCCTAGTATTTAACACAAACTAATAACCATATAAGGCTAGGTCTAGGTATTTTGCATCTATTAACCCCCAATAAATGTTATGGTTTGAACCACCTAGAATCTTCTTGAAATTCCAAACATGACTAGCTCAACATGTGTGAGTAAAGGAAGTTTATGTGGCATCCACTCAATACCTTCATGGTGGTCAATAGGATAGAATAAATTATAGGAGACAATTTTTGTGTATGAACTTTGATTGAGGTGATCCTCACACTATTGAAAATATTTTGAAGTATATAATAGTGTTGAGAGGCTACAAGGTAAGGTCATAAGGTTGTGACCCCAAAAATGGTCATTTAACGCCTCAAGTAGGCTCTAAAAGGTTCTAGATTCCAAATCAACCATAAAATAGGACCCATAAGCGAATATGTCTAGTTTTTCCCACCCATAAAGTATCAAAATAAATAACATTATATAATGATCCATTCCAAATTAACAATCAAGGAGGTTGGATTTTTCAATACACTTTTTCAATGGTTCTTAAGTGTAATCAAGAAGGAATATGGACCTACAATCTACCGTGACCCATCAATTAAATCAATCAAGGATGAAGATGAAAATATGAATACCTATAGTGACCCATCAATTTAATGAAAAAAGAAGGATAGTGTGCCCAAGAATTTTTTCCTCAACTAAAATTATAGGGAACTAGTGGGAGGAAGCTATAAATTTTGGGGGCAAGATTACCAGGGGTGAGTCTTGGAACTCCTTAGTGGCATTGAGGGATCCAAGAACTCCCCCTTATTAATGCACTATTTTCATATTCATTTAAGGGAGACTCTATACTTTTCACAATTAATGTTTTAAATATACATTGCAAATTAGAAGGTGTAATTAGAGGACATACAAACGATGAATAAAGTTGTTATTTTCTAAGTTGAGTTCAAGTCTACTATAGGGTTTCATCATTTCACTTAAATCAAAGGCCCAATTAAAGAGGGTTGATTGATGAACACACATCTTTGTGTATATTTTCAATGTACATCTCTATGTAGAGTTTTCACTTCCTCAATGCAAAGTTCCATGTTTCAAAGATTCCCGAGGAAGCATATTATATCACATTTTAGTAGTTGCATTGTTCATTTTGCTATGTTGGAGACCTTTCTCAAATGTGCCATGAAAATATGGTTTGTTGGAGAAATGATATGATGTTTGAGCACACTGTAAAATTTAATTGTTTTTTATGTAACATTTAACATGTTTCCCATAGTAATTAGTTCCTTCCTGCAATATTTAATCATTGTTTCATTACTTACTTACTTTCAAGCATTGTGTTTTAATGTCTAAAGTAGTTATGTAGTCTCAACCTTGAAGAGCCAAAGGGAATTTTAAGCCTCATATGACTCATGTTATAAAACTGAGGAAACTTTTGGGGATGAAAATTTATTTAAAAGTGTAGAAACCTTGGCAAAACTTACTAGTCCTTAATATACAAATTGTAAAATGTTTGGCAATAGTTTGGTAAACAAATTCAAATTTTAAATATTTTATATAGTTTCCATAAAATTTTGAAAAATTTTAAAGTAAAAGAATTTTATCCCACAGAATTTGGGCAAAGAATTTTTGAAAGAAAATGGAATGTGGCGAATTATTTTTGGGAAAAAAAATATGGAAAATTATCCCATGGGTAAAGTTTAGTCCCATAAATTTTGGTCTTTCAAAATAATCAAACCTTTACTACTATAAGCTAGTTACAATTTTTCCATCAACATTATTTAGTTTTATGGTGCTTAGAATTCGCAATGTAGAACTAATTATAGAACATTTTAACCCTTGAGGGTTGCATAAACAATGCACAACACTTCACAAGTTCACTCAACCAGTCAACAATTTAAGTCGAGAAATTTATCAATGAATAAATTACCATAGTTATTTAGTTCACCAAAAACCATGTTCAAGAAACACAAGAACATTCTCACAAAGGGGATACTTCCTTAAATAATAGTGATACAAATTATTTCTATAACTATTTCTATCTCAAAGGATCAAAATTCCCCTGGGCTTGCAAATGATGGCTAGGTGCAATTGGTAGTCAATGCTCCCTCAATGATTGGTTGGCACCCTACCCCAAATGACCATGATGATCCCTCACCCACTATTTGAATTTTGTCATTTTATGTACTAGGATATATGTAGGTGTGTGGCACCTCAAACTTTGATATTGTGTTTTGTTTTGTTAGTAGTTATATGTTCTTGAGTGTTTCATCTTAAGAGAATCCAACTTTTTTTTTATACCTTCACTCTAATTCTTGTAGTGGTTACATGTTCCTCCTACCCCTTTTTTGTGGGTCTAAAAGGAGATTAAAAAACAATCTCCATTATAGTTGTTTTTTTTGTTATGGTTATTATAGGGTGATGTGACATGTTGCTAATGTGCACTAAGATGGTCGTGAGGACCCAATGAGTGGAGGAGAGGGTTTAGTGTCACATATCAATGATTAAAGGAAGAATACAATAATCTAAGGGAGGATTATGAATGAAAGCATATATTGGCCAAGGGGGTGGGTTGTGTGGATAATGGAAACATGATATGATTTAAGAATTGGGATCAAAGGATAACTAAGAGGGGTGAAAGAGATATGAATAGAAATTGTTTGGAGATGGAAAGAAAGCATAATATTATATGAAAATGTTAGTTTATGATAATCATTGGACAGGAAAAGGAAGGTTTCTCTTGAAAAATTTGGATTTGTATGCACATTCTATCTTCATCCACAAGGATTGATGTGAACATTAAGAAAAACAGGTGGCGGTAGGATTAGAGTGAACTAAAAGCATCTTTCAAGTTGCACGAAGGGAATCAAGATATCTTGGGTCAATGCAGTTCAATAAGTGGGCATAAGGTTTGTAGAGTGAATGGTGTTGTCAAATGTTGTCTATGAAAGCATACTAGAGAGATTGTAAGTTGCAATTCTCGTTTTGATGTCACAATTATTTTTTTGTTGGTAACATTGTTAATATGGAAGAGTTTAATTATCTCCTTCTCTTCCTTTCGATGGAGGCTACTCAGATTCACCTCCTTATTAATTCTCTTTTAGACAATCTTTTCATCCAAATTTGAGGTGTTCTCTACCTCATTTCCTGAATCCATCACTATTGCATTCTTCTTCTTGGAATATTTCTTATTTTTCTTTGGATTTATCTCTAGACATAGCTTCCAACGCTTAACTTCGGTTTGTGACAATTGATATTAAACAATGGTTATAGTGATTGTTTACATCTCACTATTGATGTGTATTGGTCGTTGTCTTAATTTTGTTTCCTTTCCACTTCTTTTTTCCCTTCTTGGAAGTTTATTGGTGGTCTTTCTATTTGGAACCATTTGGTTTTCCTTCAATTCTTTACTGTATTCTGTAGGAGCTAAGTGTGTACATAAGCCTCGTCAACTATTCTAGGTTTAAAGAGAATCACTTACCTCCTTGAATGAATATTTAGGCCCCATGGATACTTAAGTAGTACATCTAGGTTCTTAGGAGATATACCTAGCATAATGCCATTTTTTATAAACTTTATGGTGTATTATTGCACACTTTTCCATTACTACTAAAGGAATTAATTCCAACAGATCCACTCACTCTCTTCATGCTCAATAGGGTAGGATTGGGACTTAATTTTGGTTTTAAACAACTCTCAGTTATTGGAGGGTCACCCTCCAGCCTAAATTTCTTCAAGTGATTTTCCCACCAAATTTGGGCATGGTCCTCAACTTTAGTCATGAAAATGATCTCTTTTTCTCTTCAACTATGTCATGAAAACTAAAATAAATTCTAATTGTTGCAACCACTAATTCAATTTAACAAAATCAATCTTATCTTGGTAGGGTTTGATGTCTAGTTTCACTTCCAATTTAAATAGATATTGGGAAGAAGTGATGGCATTGGAATTTGGTATCTCTTTATTTGGCCCTTTTCTTCAACTCCTTTTTTGGGTCTTCTTTATCTCTAAAATTATCATCTAATATAACTTATAATTTAGAGCCACCAAACTCCCCAAAAGGTCAAAAATTATTCTTTAGAGATGTCAAGAGTATGGCCATGTTATGAGATACTTCAGTAACTTATGCTTCTAGATTTGAAAATCTATCTTGCTAATCATCTTATAGATTATCACTTTACTCCTCCGATGTGGATAGGGTTTTTATATTTTTATGTATATTCTTGGATCTTGCATCTTCCCATGAAAATACCAAAGAAAGCTGCTCTAATAATAATATGATCTATAAAATTTTGTGGATATCCTACTAGAATAGTGCATCAAAACGAATATTACAATATTATGAAATATCTTATTATATTTTTTTTTCTTAGATTCATACATTAATGTCATTGGCTTATTGCATGAAATGTTAAATAAAATTAAACTAAAATTAAAGAGATAAGAAATAACATGGCATTGAATCAATGGATGTAAGATGTTCTCTAGGAAATCCAACATGGTTAAAACCCCACTAAAAGGTGAATTCTATGCTCTACACAAATACAAAGAAAGGTTCACCCACTATGGAGTTTCCATGGATATTGTGTCCAATCTGGTCATTGTAATATCTTTTACTTACTATGTTCTACTTCAATATCCCACTCATTGCTCTACTATACTACGAAACATAATCAATACAATGAGAATGGAACTCCTTCCTCTCTTGGAAGCCTAGTACTTAACACAAACTAATAACCATATAAGGCTAGATATATGTATTTTGCATCTCTTAACCCCCAATAAATGTTATGGTTTCGGAACCACCTAGAATCTTCTTGAAATTCCACACACGACTAGCTCAACATGTGTGAGTAAAATAATTTTAAGTGGCATCCACTCAATACCATCATGGTAGGCAGTAGGATAGATCAACTTATAGGAGATAATTTTTGTGTATGAAATTTGATTGAGTTGATCCTCACACTATTGAAAATATCTTGAAGTGTAGAATGGTGTTGAGAGGCTACAAGGTAAGTTCATAAGGTTTTGACCCCAAAAATGGTCATTTAACACCTCAAGTAGGCTCTAAAAGGTTGTAGATCCCAACTCAACCATAAAATAGGCCCCATAAGTGAATAGGTCTAGTTTTTCCCACCCATAAAGTATCAAAATAAATAACATTATATAATGATCCATTCCAAATTAGCAATCAAAGAGGTTGGATTTGTCAATCTACTTTTTCAATGGTTCTTAAGTGTAATCAAGAAGGAATATGGACCTATGATCTACAATGATCCATCAATTAAATCAATCAAGGATGAAGATGAACGTATGAATATCTATAGTGACCCATAAATTTAATGAACAAAGAAGATAGTGTGCCCAAGAATTTTTTTCTCAACTAAAATTGTAGGGAACTAGTGGGAGGAAGCTATAAATTTTTGGGGCAAGATTACCTAAGGTGAGTCTTGGAACTCCTCAATGGCATTGAGGGATCCAAGAACTCCCCCTTATAAATGCACTATTTTCATATTCATTTAAGGGAGACTCTATACTTTTCACAATTAATGTTTTAAATATACATTGCAAATTATAAGGTGTAATTAGAGGACATCCAATTGATGAATAAAGTTGTTATTTTCTAAGTTGATTTCAAGTCTATTATAGGGTTTCATCGTTGCACTTAAAGTAAAGGCCCACTTGAAGAGGGTTGGTTCATGAACACACATATTTGTGTATATTTTCAATTTACATCTCTATGTAGAATTTGCACTTCCTCAATGCAAAGTTCCATGTTTCACAGATCACCGAGGATGCATATTATATCTCATTTTAGTAGTTGCATTGTTCATTTTTCTATGTTGGAGAACTTTCTCAAATGTGCCATGACAATATGGTTTGTGGGAGAAATGATATGATGTTCGAGCACACTGTAAAAGTTAATTTTGTTTTATGTAACATTTAACATGTTTCCCATGGTAATTAGTTCCTTCCTACAATATTTAATCATTGTTTCATTACTTATTTACTTTCAAGCATTGTGTTTTAATGTCTAAAGTAGTTATGTAGTCTTGACCTTGAAGAGCCAAAGGGAATTTTAAGCCTCATATGACTCATGTTATAAAACCGAGGAAACTTTTAGGGATGAAAATTTATTTAAAAGTGTAGAAACCTTGGCAATTCTTACTAGTCCTCAATATACAAATCGTAAAATGTTTGGCAATAGTTTTGTAAAAAAATCAAATTTTAAAGATTTTATATAGTTTCCATAAAAGTTTGGAAAATTTTAAAGTAAAAGAATTTTATCCTATAGTATTTGAGCAAAGAATTTTTGAAAGAAAATGGAAAGTGACAAAAAAAATTTGGGAAAAAAAATATGGAAAATTAACCCATGGGTGAATTTTAGTCCCATAAATTTTGGTTGTTCAAAATAATTAAACCTTTACTAGTATAAGCTAGTTAGAATTGTTCCATCAGCATCATTTAGTTTTATAGTGCTTAGAATTCACAATGTAGAACTAATTATAGAACATTTGAACCCTTGAGGGTTGCATAAACAATGCACAACACTTCACAAGTTCACTCAACTAGTCAACAATTTAAGTCGAGCAATTTTGCAATCAATAAATTACCATAGTTCTTTAGTTCACAAAAAACCATGTTCAAGAAACACAAGAACATGCTCACAAAGGGGATACTACCTTAAATAATAGTGATACAAATTATTTCTATAACTATTTATATCTCAAAGGATCAAAGTCCCCTAGGCTTGCAAATGATGGCTAGGAGCAGTTGGTAGTCAATGCTCCCTCAATGATTGGTTGGCACCCTACCCCAAATGACTATGATGATCCCTCACCCACTATTAGAATTTCATCATTTTATGTACTAGGATATATGTAGGTGTGTAGCACCTCAAACTTTGATATTGTGTTTTTTTTGTTAGTAGTTATATGTTCTTGAGTGTTTAATCTAAAGAGAATCCAACTTTTATTTTTGATACCTTCATTCTAATTCTTGTAGTGGTTACATGTTCCTCCTACCCCTTTTTTGTGGTTCTAAAATGAGATTAAAAAACAATCTCCATTAGAGCTGTTTTATTTTGTTGTGGTTACTATAGGGTGATGTGACATGTTGCTATTGTGCACTAAGATGGTTTTCAAAACCCAATGAGTGGAGGAGCGGGTTTAGTCTCACCTATCAATGATTAAAGGAAGAATACAATAATCTAAGGGAGGATTATGAATGAAATCATATATTGGCCAAGGGAGTGGGTTGTGTGGATAATGGAAACATGATATGATTTAAGAATTGGGATCAAAGGATAACTAGGAGGGGTGAAAGAAATATCAATAGAACTTTTTTGGGGATGGAAAGAAAGCATAATATTATATGAAAAAATTAGTTTATGATAATCATTGGATGGGGAAAGGAAGGTTTCTCTTGAACAATTGGGATTTGTATGCATGTTCTATCTTCATCAACAAGGATTGATGTGAACATTAAGAAAAACAGGTGGTGGTAGGAGTAGAGTGAACTAAGAGCATCCTTCAAGTTGCACGGAGGGAATATGTTGAAAATGCAGCAAGATGATGGAGCTTAGTGAAATGAAGTCGCCTTCACTAAGTGGGCCCGCAGGCAAATTCTAGCGCAAAATCTATTTTTAGACTATGTCTATTTTTAGACATATGGAGCATGGTCCGGGGATTGCAGTATGAGATTCTTGGAGCATTGGTCATGTTGGTAAAAATATATGGGACTCTATTTTTTGGACCTATAGGTCGAAGTCTATTTTTAGATTGCCTCTCCTTAAAATAGGGAAGTCAAATATTATTTACCCTTAATAATATTTGGACTCTAAACTTCAGTTTACTCTCTTGGAGCACTTCAGTTCGAGCCTTGGAAGTGGCTCATGCATCGGACAGAGGAATTACGCTATTCCTAAGGGTTTGGTGAGCACATGCATGGTTGACTTCAGTTAGGACTTCAGTGGCAGAAGTTTGGTGGAGTTAATGAGACAGATAGTGGAGTTGTGTTCGGTTTAATTTAGTTGAACTGGTTGAGATTAGTTTAACTAGCTAATCAATTAGTTATGAGTGGAGTGAATTAAATATTATTTAATTCATTAATTAGTAACTCATTATTCAACTCAAGAACACATCAGTTCACTACAGTGCATGGACAGTTCAGTGGAGACCAGTGAAAGAGGTAAATGAAAGGGTGGAGTTAGCTATCGGTGGCGACATCAGTTGTGCATGAGATTTGCACCACACTTGGAGGAATTTCCCATGATGATTGTGTTGTCAAGCCAAGGAGATTCGAACCTTGGATCTCTATATAGATAGGCCTGGATTGCGCAATAGAGGCAAGGCAATTGGCGGTGAGTTTTGAACCAGTAACCTGTTCAAAACCAAGCTAGATTGTGTGTAACTTTATGAGAAAGTATTGAGTACTTGTGAGGAGTATTGTACTGAGTTTGTTACATGATTTCTCCATTATAATATACACAATAGCTGCGGGGTTTTCAGCTATAAGCTTTCCCCATACATACTGTGTTAATGTGTATGATGAATTGATGTGCTATCGCTTGTTTTATTTCCGCATGTTTGATGATCTGAGTGGAAGAGATTATGTGTTGCATATGAATTCGAATTGTTATGTGATCAGGATATTCTCGGTGGATAATTAATCATTATTCAGAAAATTTCTACAGAATAAAGGTATCTTGGGTCAATGAAATTAAATAAGTGGGCACAAGGGTTGTAGAGTGAGTGGTGTTGTTAATTGTTGTATATGAAATCATACTAGAGAGATTGTAGGTTGCAATGATCATCTAGTAGCGGTGTCTAATGGCGATCACCATCTACTGTTGCTATAAAATTCATTTTCTCTACTCCTAGTGGATAAAGTAGTAGATGAATTCTAGCACTACTTTACAAGTACCCTCTATGAAGAATCTTTAAGATGGTGGGGAAAAATAACACCACAACCGACCATGATTCTAGAAGTTATGTACGACACCTTTCACAAAATTCTTAAATTACAACAATTATTCTCATACATCATTTTCCACTTCTATATCCTTACACATTAACAACAAGGTATGCCTAATTTCAACACTACTAGTTTTTCTATTCCTCTTCATTATCTCACCATAAGTATAAGCTAAAACAAAAAATATCCTATGTCCACAAATTCATTCATGACTTCACATTGAGTTATACCATGTTTAAATATGTATACACGTAATCTCTCCCACCTTTGTACACCCACCTCCTGAATTCCACCTTATGGTGCGCTGAACTTTATAATTCTCCTAAGTGCATGCACACCAAGTTCTTATGTGGATTGTAAGGAGGCCATGGAATCTAGTGTATTGATTCCATTTTGCTACTTGGAGTGTATTTTGGGAATGTCTAAGACATTATTTCTATAAATAGTCACATAATACCTTTTAGATCATTTTTTTGCTCCATATAAGCCCCCTTCTTTTTGCTAAAGTTAAGTGATTATTGCCACCATATCATGAGTGGCCACTCATTCCCCATTCCTTCTTCTAAACTCCCCACCACCATAATATACACAAAGCCTTTAGTGTTTAGTTCATAGACCTTGTCAAATTACTTGACAAGAATTTCATGTCCTTTGACAATTAATCTAACACCAAAACCTGCCTACCAACCCTCGTAGAACCATGATCCCAACACATACCTTTTTTTTCATCAACCTTCTCCACATTGTACAAGCAAGTATTCCCCTCAAACAACTTCATTGGAACATAATGACACCTAAAAAATATGTTCACGACACATGAAATGGAATGATACAATAGATCGATCAACCTAACCAATATGCCATGTTAGTGGCCATAATTCTCAATGGAATGATAATTTGGAAGCAACCTTCTCTCAATGTCACTTTCCCATTGTTAAATACAAAAATTGGTATTGAATAGTGACACAAACTGATATAAATAGTGTAGAAAGCCTCATGTTCCATGCTAATATTAAATGTGCCCTCATAACTTATCATTCCCTAACCACTAAAAATGAGCACAAGAAGCTTGCACATTAATCACTAATAATGAGTGCAACAAGCTTGCACATTTCTAGAAAATATGGACACTCTAGATTTGGAAAAATAGCCAAACAACAACAAAAATATTGCATCATTAATAGCATGAAGGCATCTCAAAAAGTATAAAATCACATCCATCCTTCTCATTTCTCTCATGTTGCATTCTTTGCTCTTATTTTCAAAGTTGAAATTAGTTTTTTTGCTCATGATATAGCACGGGCTTTGGCCTCATCTATTACATGCTATTTGCAAAGGTGCCTTCCATCTAGCGTGTGATCCTTAATTTTCCCTAGAACCCACTCTTGGGCACTAAATCATGCCACTTTGTAATGGCACCCTCTAGGCACTTGAGTTACATTAGTTCAAGATTTATTAATCATTTCGCTAAGAACATTGTTACTGATGAAATAGGTAACCTGACCTCAAAACGAGAACTCTAGCCCAAAAAGTCTCAAAAAACATGAAAAAACACCCCAAAAACAAAAAGTGTGTCTTCCAGAACGCACTTGGTTTTTTTTTAAGGTCAAATTTCAACATTTTATAAAATTATGCTAAAAACAAAATTGTTTGTTGAAAAAATGATTGAAAAAACACCCTCAAAACAAAACCAGTTGATACTGGAATAACAAAAAAAAAATTGTGTCATAATTTTGACACTTGTAATAATGGAATTAAAGACAACATATTAGGACATTTTTTAAAATCGTAAATTTCTAAAAAAATTTATAGATGATGTTAAAAGTAAACAAATATATGTCTGAAGGGCTTATCATTTCGAACAATTTTCATCCATGTTGTTAAACATAAAATATCTTGACTCTAAACAACCCCAAAATTGTAATTATTGTCAACCATAACATTAAAGATAAAATTTGGTAGCGCATAAAAACCTTAATGACAAGTTGTAAATCTTAAGTTTTTCAATCTTAAGTTTTCAACATACTTGAATAGTGAAATTATGGAGAAATTATAAGACTTAAACAATTTAAAAAAATGAACAAGTAAATGAAAAAATTATCATTGAACAGAAACAAGTAAGAGTAATTTTAATTTTAAAGGATAAAAACTTATCTTTTTTCAAATCTTAGCATAAGACAAATTTAAATCTAATTTCAACAAAAACCTAAAAATCAAGCATCAAAACAAAGTGTTCCCTTTCAATGACGCATATAATTATTAAAAAATTTATAAGTATCTTATACCAAATGGTAACAATACATAATATCATCGTAATATCACTGCATAATCTAAAAATTCAACATTAGTTTCTATTTTCTATTTTACTTATAATTAAAATATCAACATTGGTACATTGAATATAAAATAAATTATTTTTGTAATTGGTTGTTGCATTGTCAATATTCTAAAGAGATGAATTCTTCATAATTAAAACATATAATCCAACAAAAATAGAATTGTCTCATAACTTCATGAAAAATGAGATGGAAGTCAAAAATTGTATTTCAAGTTACCATGCAAACATCAATTGCATAAAAGTGTCTTAGATAGTTATTCAAAATCAACCATAGGTTCTGGCACACCATCATAACCTACATCTTCAGATGAATGGCTCGATACAGATGAAGATGATCCATATTCTTCTATTTGATCAACTAGTGCTCCATCTGAGTCAACATGCATGCCCACCATTTCAGAGTTCAAAAGTCTTGTAGATCTACGTCTACATTCTGCAGAGTCCCATCTCAACAGTAATTGTTCTGGTAGAAATTTCTTCAAAATATTTATGGTCTGCAACCGAAGAGTTCATCTCTTTGTCAAATTGAAGTCATACACAAGTATGTCAACAACCTCCAATTTTAAGACATCTGTGCGGCGACGATTTATATTTGTGCCCTTTCTTTTTCTCTTTCTGCCAATTATTTTTTCCACTACCATCTCTGGCTTGTACACACCATTGAAAGGGTGGGTACTTGTGGCATACCAATGCACATCAACAAATGTAATCTCTTCATTTTCATTAATGACCTTTATAACCTTGGAAATCCAGAATGGATAGCCAAGTATATCTTCATCTGCTAACACTGCTATCATGCAACCCTCCTTAAGATCCTGCACAGAACCCCTGTAAAGGTCTTCCATGGCTTCACGTTGTGCACATGATCTTCTAAAACCAATATAGATTTCTCTTTCCTCTACCTGTGGGGAATTAATAATAGCTTGAGGTTGTTGTTGTTCAACATTGTGTGTTTCCTAATGTTCATGTTCATTTGGCATATTTTGTGGCAAAAAAAAAGGAGTCTTCAAAAGCGTATCCCCATTTATTGATCTTGAAATCATATCACTTTTATTACTGAAAAAAGACTCCCACCAAACTGAATCAGCAACATCGAAGTACTCATATGTATCTCTAATACATCTTTTAATTTCCTCTAGACATTCAGAATAATTTATGTCTCTCTTCTGCCTTCGTGCATTATGGAGTTTAGCAACTGACTGTAATAACAATATCTTTGATGAAAAAATTGGATGCTCTGGAATGAACTTCAAAAATGCTAAACCTGATGATGGTCCCCATTCTTCAACAGTTGAATACGTCTTGCCCCATATAAGTGTTATCCCATCAATTTTTTTGATATGAAATTGATGCTGGAAGCTAATGTCGTTAAGTTGTTCAATGCATTTCTCCTCACCATGCGATCCAAAAATAAACCTTCGCATGTCAATAGTTTCTTCCAACACATGAAAAACAGGCTCTGGAATGTACGATTTCTTAATACATTCAATTAATGATGGCAGGCTCCCAACACCTTTCCTCCTTAATGTTACTGAAAAATGACTGACCATTTGATCAATATGATTATGAGTATGCCCAACAAGAAGGAAACCAACCTTTATCTTTTTAAAAATCCCCAATTCAACGAGCATGTTTAAATACCCAAAAAGAACTTGATTTTTGTTCTCACGACTTGTGTTGTCTAATTGTAAATACAAAACTTCAGGAAGAATCCCAGACCAATGAGTAACCACATCATGGATTATAGTTATGGTTAGATTTGCATCATTGTGAATATTTGGAGTAGTGAAGAAAACTCTTGGAAACATCTTCTCATTAAATACCATACAACCAACCAAGTGAAACTGAATGAAATTTTCCTCCTGTAATTTTTTTGGCGTGCGAACAAAATGTGGAAGAAGTGTTTTCTTTTGGTCCATACCATCAATTATCAATCCCAGATATTTATTTGGATGATCATAACACTTCTTTCGATGTTTATATAACTTTTGTCTTTCACTTGTTTGCTGATTGTGATGGTCTTGAAGTTCTTTGACAACGGAATCTGTACATAAAATAAAAGAAACATATGAATAAATATATTTTCATAGTTGATAAGTATCAAATTTTAAAAAACAATGTTTTGAACACATACCTCTTTCCGCCCCTTGACATTTATCTCTTTTTGCTTTAAGAGAAGCACATGTGTTGCAAATCCCCATCCTTGTCTTCTTAGGAATACGAACATTGTTGAATTCAATTTTCCATATCCTTGTAAAATAAGAATATGTAATAAAATTACCAATTCCTTCAACAACTTCTGCATAATATTTGTATAACATGAATATTTCTCGTCTCGAGAAATTATCTGGAATATGTATTGTGTATTTATTTGGCATACACTCTCCATGACTTTAAAATAAGTCTTTCATCCATGTCTTAGCAGTATTTGCAAACGGCCCCACCTCCCATTTATAATGTGTTTCTGAATAATAAGTGAGATCCCTTTCCAATCTATCCTAGATTCTTGACAAACGACAATTACCAATTGAATGCAACATTTTGAACGCCTTTCTGCAAAGCAATACATTCCCAATATGATAATCATAACCTGCTAGTGTAGATTGCATGCAACCCACTAAATATGAATTTTGCATGCTTTTATTCATTGACATATATGTTTTCATTTTCTCCAAAACAAAGTTGAAATCCATATTTTTCAAGCAATCCCTTCGACAACATTCACTTGAAATCAAATGAACGACATAACTTCTTTTTGTGATATATTTTGTCCTCGCCCTTGTATAACTGGAATGCTTTGGATTGATATGAAAAGGTCTACTCCTACTCCTAGTTGCAATATTTGCTTGCAACGGCTTCATCATTTCATCATCCTTTGTAAAATTAGTTTCATCACCATTAGGAGGAATATTATCCCCACTATCATCATCCTCAACATAGTTAAGAAATTCATCAACATCATTTCCTAGAAAATTTTCTTTACCATCATCAATTGAAGAAAACATTTCACAAGAATCATCGGCACTTTTGTAACCTCGACTCAAAATAAATTCTTCACCATATTGACCCATGCTTTCAAATTCTTCCTTGGGAGGATTCAATTCTTCATCACCATGAGTGCCTTTGAAATGGTCACTTGGAGAAAATGCAATATTCAGATCTGTGCCTCTAAAATTATCATTTGCAAGAAACCCTTCATCCTCCCCTTCCTTAGTGGTGCTCTCATAATCCTTGGGATTAGACATAAGTGGAAGCTTTGAATTTGTATTCACTAGAATTTCTTCATCCTGCCCCTCCCCTTCTTCACTGAATCTCTCATAATCCTTAGGATTAGGAATAAGTGAATGCCTTGAATCTATATTTATTGGAAATTCTTCATCCCCCCCTTCATCAGTGGTTAAATTATAATCATTATGATTAGGATGAAGTGAAAATTTTAGCTTTGGAAATTCATCCCCATCTTCATCAGTGGTGTTGGCATAATCCTTAGGATTAGGACGAAGTGGATATTTTGACGCTGCAAATTCTTCATTCCCCTCTTCCTCAGTGGTGCTAACATAATCCTTAGGATTAGGACGAAGTGCATATTTTGACTTTGCAAATTCTTCATTCCCCTCTTCATCTGTGGTGTTGACATAATCCTTAGGATTAAGACGAAGTGGAAATTCTGACTCTGGAATTTTTTCGTCCCCCTCTTCATCAGTGGTGCTTGCATAATCCTTAGGATTAGGATGGAGTGGAAATTTTGACGCTGTAAATTTTTCATTTCCCTCTTCATTAGTGGTGTTGGCATAATCCTTAGGATTGGGACGAAGTGGATGTTTTGACTCTGAAACATTATCATTCCCCTCTTCATCAGTGGTGCTCGCATAATCCTTACGATTAGGACGAATTTGATATTTTGACTTTGGAAATTTTACATCCCCCTTTTCATTAGTGGTGCTGGCATACTCCTCAGGATTAGGACAGAGTGGATATTTTGACTCTACAGATTCTTCATTCCCCTCTTCATTTGTTGTTCTCATATAATCCTTAGGATTAAGCTGAAGTGGATATTCTTCATCTCCCTCTTCATCAATGGTGTCCTCATAATCCTTGGGATTAGGACAAAGTGAAACTTTTGACTCTGGAATTTCTTCATCATGCCCTTCATCACTGTTGCTTTCATAATCTTTAGGATTAAGAGTAAGTGGTATAACTGGCGCTCGATTTACAGAAATTTCATTTTGCTGCGCCTCATCAATTTTGTTCTCATCATCTTTAGGATTACGACCAAGTCGATTTTTTGACTCTCTATTCATGGTGAACGAACTCCCGTTATATTCATCACTCTGAATAGAGTTGTTGCGTGACGAAGATGTTGATGCTGTACAAAGAAAAACTTTGCTATCAGAAGAAACCATGGCTTTCAACAAGAATAGGTTGAATGATACAAATTCCTCTCCCACTTACAATATATAGCTTAAAGACTGAAAATTTCCCTCCAAATTTTCCTTGCAAAAAAATTCGCGAAAAAATTTCCCTCCAAAATTTTCCCCCAAAAAATTTCACGAAAAAAATTCCCTCCAAAATTTTCATTTCAAATATTTGGTACAAATATTAGTCAAAAAATGTATTTAACATTTTTTTAATAAACTGTTTGTGTTGAAATATTTTACCGATATTTATATTCAAAATATCCACAAAATAGTTCTATCATGGATGTCTTCCAAACTAAAATAATGTTTTTATTTCAATGATTTAACATTGACTAGATGTAAGTATTAACTATAATATTACTATAATATCTACATGCAAATATTAACTATTTTAACTATAATGACTACATGTAAATATTTTAAATTTTAAATTATAAACTTACGTTATATTCATCTAAAATATATTTCAAAATTTATTAATAAACTGTTGGTCTTCAAATATTTCACCATACTTTTTATTCAAAATATCCACAAAATATTCCTTTCATGCATGCCTTCGAAACTAAAATAATTTTCTTATTTGAATGGTTTAAGATTGACTACATGTAAATATTTACAAAAATAACAAGATGTAAATATTAACTATTTAAACTATAATATTAACTATAATTAACTACATGTAAATATTTTAGATTTTAAAATTTAATCCCATGATTTTAAACATTGAGTACCTGTAAATATTAACTATGATAACTAAATGAAAATATAAACTATTTTATCTATAATATTAACTATAATTAACTACATGTAAGTATTTCATATTTTAATTTTTAATTTGAGATTATATTTGAATTATTCAACATTTAGTACATGTAAATATTAAATAAAATATTAACTATGATAACTACATGCAAATATTAAGCATTTTAACTATAGTATGAATTATAATAAACTAAATGTAAATATTTTAAATTTGAAATTTTAATCCCACATTCGTTAAACAGTAAACCAATCAGACAATATTCACTATATAACAAGAATGATTGTTTCTATTCATCACATCACATCAATTTTTCTGGTATTTGTTAGAGCAAATTTCTGGAGGTGTTGCGTTGGCATTGGTAACTTCGTGGAGGCATTGCATTGGCATTGGAGGCGTTGTGTTGCTATTGGTAATTTTGTGAAGGTGTTGCATTGGCATTGGTAACTTCGTGAAGGCATTGCATTGGCATTGGAGGCGTTGTGTTGCTATTCGTAATTTTGTGGAGGCGTTGTGTTGGCATTGGTGACAACAATTTTTTGCATTTCAAAGGTTAGTTTTTCTTCTATTCTGTCAATTTAAAGACGATTTTGGGGAAAATCTGTTTTTCTATAGTTTTTTGTGTCCAAAAACTATTTTTTAAAGGTTTTTAGGTTCAAAAACCATAATTTTTTTATATTTTTTTAATGAAGAAAATGCAAAAAGAACTAAATTTTTTAGGGTTTTAATGACAAAAATTTAGAATTTTTTTCTCTTTTAAGACTTATAAGTTCATCTAGACAGAAAAATCCATAAAACAACCATGCACATAAAAAAAAAAAAAAAGTAATATTATAACATTTTTTATTTGTTTTTTTTTATCATAAATATATCAATGGTTTCATTATTTAAAATGTTTTTTTTTTTTTTTTTGAGAATTTTTGGATTTTATATTCTCCTTTTTTTTTCAATCTTAGTTTTATTCTTTTTAATTTAAATCTTCAATTTTTATTTTTCTTTATTGTTTTGTTATATATCATATTTTTTTATTTTTTTAATTGTATTGTTATATAGTTTTTTTTTTTTAATTGTATTGTTTTTTTCTTTTAATTATATAATGTTTAAAAACAAAACATAATTGTTATTTAATAAATTGTGTTTTTCTTCTTCTTCTTCTTCTTCTTTTTTTAATATTTTGATATTTTTAACAATTTTTTTTTTTATTAAATAATGTTTTAATAATTATTTATTAATTATATTATATCCAAAAACAAAATTTAAAAAACAAAATTTAAAAAGAAATAAATAAATAAATAAACAAAATTTAAAAAAAAACCATGGGGCCTGCCGATCGGCCTCTCGCCCAGCGGGGGCCCTGAGGCCGGTTGGGCAGCCCCCGTGGCGCCGCCCGGCTGGCCTCCGGCGCCCCGCAGGCGCAGTCTATGGCAAGCCCCATGGTCCCTTTTTTTTTTTTAAACAATTTTTAATTTTTGTTTTTTTTTTATTTTTTTTTTTTATTTTGTTTTTTAAATTTTTTTTTTTTAATAAAACAATTAAAAATTAATAAAAACATTGTTATATATAAAAATAATAATAAAATTGTTATATAATATAATAAAAACATTGTTATATAATAATTGTTAAAAATATCAAAATATTACAAATATATAAAAATAAATAAAAATTTATTAAATAACAATTATGTTTTGTTTTTAAACATTATATTAAAAAAAAAAAAAAACAACAACAACAACATACATACATTTGTTTTAATATAACAATAAAAAAATAAAAAATAAAAGTATATAACAATACAATTAAAAAAATAAAAAAAATATATAATATTATAACATTTGTTTTTAACATTTAAATATTTAAATTTCTTTTTTAATTTTCTTTTTCTAATTTAAGTATTAAAACAACATTATAAAAAATTTAATTTTTTATTTTATTTTGTTAAATTGCTTTTAGTTTATTTTGTTTATTTTTATTTAATTACTATGTAATGTGAAATAGAAATTTGTAATTTTCAAATATATTAAAAGATTATATAAATTTATAAACTTTTATATTAATTTTTTATAATTTTAAGTTTATAATTTTTTATTTAATTGCTATGTAAAGTAAAATAAAATTTTCTTTTATTTTATTTTGTTTATTTTTATTCAATTGCCATGTAATGTAAAATTAAATATTTTAAAATTTTAAAATATATTAAAAGATTATAAGTTTTTTTAATAAAATCATTGCTTTAAAAAAAATAAAATAATAATAATAATAATTTTAACATTTATTATAAATAGTTAGTAATTTTTTTTGCTTTTTTTAAAATATTAAACAAAAATTGAAGTTTGAAAATAATAGTTTATTCTTTTTAAATTGTTTTATACAATTTAAACACATTTTTAATTTTTTTATAAAATGTGTTCAAAACATATTATATAGATATATATACATATGATTTATAATATTTTATTTTTAAATGAAAATTTTTATAGTTAATTTTACTGCTTTAATTTCAAGCTATTTAGTTTTAGAAATAAATTTTGTTTATTAAATTTATTTTATCCACATTATTTTTCCATAAACTAATATATATATATTATCAGGAAAATGGCATCAAAAAAGATTTATGTGAATGTTTCTGCACATAGGGCAGCAGCTCCCAAATCTACAGTTGTAGCTCGACGCACTATGGATACAACTCCCAAATCTAAAGTTGCAGCTGGACGCACTATGGACACTGTTGGACGCAATAAGGACATTGTTGCACACACTAATAAAAGTCAAGCAAGTGGGGCACTAGGTTCATTAAAGTTTATTTCTGATTGGAAGAACGCCGAGGAAATAGATAAAACCGATTTCTCATGGTATCTTGAAGACAGTGAAATGGAAGCTGATATACACATCTATCTGATTTGTGGTATGATTGACTTAAATGAGCCATATGATGTGATGGGCATAGTACGAGACATATGTACGGTTCCGAATACAAACACTATTTATGTTCTTGCAAGGAAGGCTCAGAAACGTGAGAAGGTTAGATATCGTTTATCAATCGTCAAGTATGACACAGATGAAATATCTTCAAAATTTTCTGAAGAAATATCAAGCAACATTGCAAATAACATTGTAAGTATGCTTATTTTTATTTCCTCTATGCATTATTGTAAGGATGATTCAAATTTTTATAAATTATTGATCATTGACATGTTTTATTTTGTTTCATAGGATTTTGTTCCGAGTCTTTCAAACATGTTTGAAGGTATTTATATGTTGGTGCCAAATGTTATGGATGTGATCAACACTTTCCACAAAGACAAAGCAGAGGAAATGAGATTGAAGCAAAGAGAAATAGCTCGTGACACTGCAATAGTACAAAGAGGGGATCAACCCAGAGTCACTAAGATGAGTCAATCTAGTAAACTTAAACATGTTTATTTTGAAGGTGTCGAACATGAAACAGAAAATTATGATAGAATTAGTGAAGAGGAGATTAGAACTGTTGTGCAAAAGGAGAAAACAGATCAAACACCAAAAAGAAAAATCGCCAAAGATGTCTCTCTTTTACCTCGTGAAGGAGAGCTTGTTTATAAAAAAACTGATATGTTATCCAATAAGACTAGGAAATCAAATATTGGTGAACCTGTAAAGGTTGTGAGCAACAGTGAAGAACAAACTGAAAGCTCTCACGGAAGCAGAGAAATCATAACACTAGGTGCTGAGTTAGAGGATGGCATTATTAAAACAAAACAAAATGCTATTCCACAAGAGTTGAGGAAGAATAAATTAATTCTTGGTGGCCAAACATTTGAGCTTAATGTTAACCAATTTTATAGCCCAGATGAAGGACAATCTCAATATCAAATTAGAAAAGCCCATCACCTACATGTACATAATCTGAAAACATTGTTCAGGTTCAATCCATATGCGCATGTGGTGGATTATGTGGTTCTTGTCGATCCACGTCAGGTTCCCAACAAACAAGCATTTGACAAGAAAAAATGTTTTGATTATAAATATTATGTGATTGGAGGGAACCATTCGATAGAGGCTAAGAGACAATTGATTGCAGAATATCTCAATAACTATCTCTTTCAAACAGTGAAATGCATCATTTACGCTGGCTTAACAGAAATAGAATCAAAGTTATTGGCATGGGATCATAATGAAAATAATGAGTACATAATGAAAATGAATTTCATTCAAAGGGTCAGATTTATTCATAATGAATTCATAGAAAAAAGTGGTGGGGATAAGACACAAGTTAGTGTAACATTTCGAAAGGAATGTTTAATGGAAACAGGTTATCAAATTGATGAAAAAAGAAAAAGATGGAAAATTGAATACAAATTTCTTCAGAGGCACAGATAACATTTTTCAGTTGGCATTTAGAACTGGGGAGGTATAGGATTTGATTGATGAGATTTTTTATCGGTGGGAGAATATTTCCATAAAAAATCAAAAGGTTAGAAAGAGTAAACCCATAATATGTAGCAACAGTAAGGCGGGTCCTAAAATGAAGCAGCTTCCAGAGGATATGACTATCACACCTTGGAGAACAATGCAAGCTGTGAAGGATGATAAATTAATGAAATCAGTATTAGCCTGTGTGAAGTCGGGTGAATTATCAATGGAAGAAATGTGTGCAGAATTTAAAAAGTAAGTTTCTTGAATTATTTCTTATTTTTCTTTCATTATAATTTTCTTTTAAATAAAACATAATGATGTTGGTAGAATTTGTTATACATGTCAGTATATTAACACTTTTAACTTGATTTATTCAGTCAGAAATTTTTTATGAAAATACAAGAACACATGGTTAAAATGTTGAATGAAGACAGTTGGGATGATGTTGTACGCAACTACCCAGAAGCAAGTTCTACATCAACACTAAAAGAGTTTTATATTGCATTCAATAAAGTATGTTGATTTATAAATTCATTTTATTCATATTTAAACTATTTTTATTTTATTACTTATACATATCTATATATATATTTTTATGTCATTAAAGATGTCGAAGAAGGATGGAAATGGAGTACCAGATACTTTCAAAAGCTTTATTGAAAAAATTAAGATGGAGAACATGAAAAGGAAGCGTCTTATGAATGTTGAACTTGATCCTACTCTTAATCATTACATTTGGAATGGGCTCGACAGTGTCCAATATCAAATAATACAAGGTGACTGTGAAGACATTGCATCACTAATACCTAAAAGGGAATATGGCCTAGTTATTACAGATATTTCTCATGGTTTCATTTTTCTAGACATTAAATATGATAGAGAACCATATACTTATCAAGCTTTTAGTAAAGTGGTTACGGGTTTTCAAGAAGTGACAACATCACCACTTTGGCAATTTGTGACATTTCATTCAGACACACAGTTTCCAATGTTATTAACAAGCTTCAAGGGTAAAGCAAACTCAATGATGCAACTTACATGGTAAGACTTTGAAATTGTATGTTTGATTCCTCCTAAATTTATTTATTCATGTAAAATTTAATTGAACTTTTACTATGTTATGTTACAGGCAAAAGTCAAATATTGTTTCTTCCGAAGATCAGCGTATTATAAATGATTGTGAGTTCATCCATGTTGAATGTTGGACAAAAGACGATAGCTATAAACATATTATTATGAATCGAGTAGATGGGAAGAGTCATAGTCAAGTATTGGTTTATGATGTTGTTGTAAGAAAACTAACATATGAGGATAAATATGCAAAAGGATATAGTTAACATTTATCAAAAACCACAAGCATTGATTAACTATCTTATAGATCTATGTTCAAATGAAGGAGAATGGGTTTTGGATTTATTCTCAGGTTCAGGTAAGTTTTATTATACAAATTTAAATTTAAATATTGTCTTTTTTACTTTTTATGTCTCCATACTAATTTTCTTACTTAATTTTTTTGTGCTTGATGATTAGGGACAACACTAGCATGTTGCCTACTAAAAGGAAGAAATTGCATTTCCATTGAGAAAGACCCAGTTCAATGCAAATTTATTCAACAAAGAATTAACGCTCTTAAATTCCTTCCAGATGCGAAGCAATAAGTTGGTTTGAGGAAAGGAGATTTTAATGAATCACATGTGGCAAAAAAAGCAAAGGAACCTCAACAACCATTATATGGAATGATTGAAAAGGAACACTTTGGAAGATTTGCTGACATGAAAGATCCATTAGAAGACAACAATGATCAAAATGAAGAAGAAAATGTTGCGGAAGAAGCCATCAATGTTGTTCTAGATGATGTTGAAGATGTATTAGTTGATATTGTTGATGATGTTTAAGTTATGCTTACAAAGAAAGCTTATTTTTTAGAACTATTAATCAGTTTTACTTGTAATGTTTAGACTTTGATATTTATGAGAACAACCCTTATTTTTTGCAAAAAACATGTGATTGCTATTATTTTTTGACATAGAATTCAATAAAAATGTTATTTTCTTAAGTTTTTTTGTTAAGATTCTCCCAAAAAATTAGTTTATTTAACATGTTTTTTCCAACAAAAAGTCTGTAAAAGTGTATTTTTTGCATTGTATTTATATTGAAAAATTGTATGTTTTTGTCATATGGTTCAAAATATTGATTTTTTAGCGACAATTATTTGATGTGCATTGAAAAATTATTTAACAATACATAAACATATAGAAAATATAAACTTTAAAATATTGACCCTTTTTCCATCTTTTATCTATGTGAAAAAGTGAAGATATCATTACAAGTTTTTATTTTATTTTATTTTAAATTATTTTTATTTTTAAAACACAAGTACATAAATGCACTTAAAAATAAACATCTCATGGAAGAAGAAGACATTAAAAAATCTATAGTGTCAAAATCAATCCTATAAAAAAAACATTGGTGATGATACACCACCACTATTCAAAATCGACATAAAAAACATCACATAAAAAGAACAAAAAAACAAAATTAATTAAAAAAAAAAAAATGAAAAAAACTTAAAATGCCAAAAACATGCTCAAATTTTTTTTTCTTGATTCTACATCGCCACTTTTTCAAAATCAGGTGTTTTTCTTGATACTTCAAAAAGTAGGTAACAATGAGGTTACCTATTTCATCGGTAACAGTGTTTGAGTCATAATCCATGATTATCAACATATATCTAGGCTCCACTTACTACATTATTTCACCCTGTGTAAGAGTGTCTTACATCCTTGACCTTAATATTGGACTCCAATTAATTTCCCTAGAAGATTCTTATCAATTTATAAATTAGGATGATTTCGTAGATACCCTCATTAAGACAAAGCACATCAAGTTAGATGGCATAGAACATGATTCACTAATTTCCTTTGATCCTTTAACTCTATGATACACATCCACTGATGATCTTCCACTTGACACTGTATGCTCACTACATATTTCTATAACATGTCTTTACCCTACTAGTTGGATAGTGTTCACTCTCAACTAATTAGCACAAACAAAGTATGACTTTGTGCATTATAAATGCTTGTTTCACATAATATCTCCTTGCTTATTTTTCTTAAAAATTGACTACTCATACATGTTACGATAGGTTTATTCTAATTTTGGTCCCATCCTATCAACATCACCCATTTTTTGTATACGCACCTTGCCCTCGTGATATTCCAATGCCCAAATAGCTACTAACATCAACCACTGCCTTCTTCCTTACAATTATAACAAAACCCCATAAACACTACCTTTATCATGATTCACAAATTTCTTCGTACATTTTTTAACTCTAAAAATATTTAATAGTAGCCCAAGTACAATAAGAAATGGTACACAAGCACATAAATTCCTTCATCCATTTTTTATTCTAAGAAGAAAGCACATCATGAAATATATTTAATAATAACCCAAGTACTCCATGAAATGGCACATGGTACACTATATATGAATAAGAACATTTTTTTTAGTTCTTTTAATCGTGGGAATCAATAATACATTGGAGTAATCTAAACTAGGCTAAATAACAAACTTATTAGCTGTCAATATAACCCAAGAGTATATCCAATAACCTACAAAGTAAATATAACAATAACTTGTGACATAGCAATCGCTGGCATGTCTTCAAGTACACTGAAGTGGACCTCTATCCTAAAATACATCTACACATAAAACTTTATCACAACAAACTAACATGTCATTTATAAAAATTAAATCCAATGAAAAAGAACATAAATAATCCACCCTACTACCTAAATTATAAACCCAGAGTACCATTAATATAAACAATTATCCTTCTAAAATATTTTTAATGATTAATTCATACTTTTCACAACATTGCCATTATTTAAAAATATTCAATAATTCCAATGATATTCAGCCCAAAAAAAATTGTCTCTAGTCTTCAAAAATGGACTTCCAATACAGATCCCATAATTCATACATCCACTTAATTTAAGGATATTCAACTATTCCAATGATAGTAGGCAGAAATGTCTATAGTGTGCAGAAATAGACATCCAATACAGAAGATTGAGAACAGAGGATAATTGGCCTTCATATAGTTGGGTTCCCTGGGCGTAGGCACCTTAGCATGCATACACTCATTTCGTTTCATAGCATTACCCACCCCACTATGCTTCATTTTACATCAAAAACTACTTTCCCAGCAACAACTTTTTATTGGATAAGGTTCACATTAAAAAAATACTGTCACTAAAAAAAAGTGCAAAAGACAATGATGGTCAACCTGGCCCCACCATTATTTACATTTCATAACGTTCCAACCGCTACAATGTCATCAAAGCATGAAAATATTTTAGTTTGGACCATCAGATATAAAGCCAAAAGCACTGTTCATGAGATATGATGTGGGGAGGGGTCCACATTGAAAGACCAAATATTTCGGACTCCACCCATTAAAGTTGTGCACTACCATGTACCATCACAATACATTACAATCCTCATATGACCAGAAGTGTTAAATTCAATTCTGTTCACATTGTATCCCTGTTTTATTAGGGGAAGAAATAGTACTTGTGTATATAGTTTTGTTTGGAATTGGACCACAAAATATGTGAAGATTAAATTTCTCTATTTAACTGTATTATTTTGGTTCGGCTCATTAATATGAAATACAAAATATGATGTTGGGAAAGGTCCACATGGAAAGACCGAACATTTCGGATACCACCCATTAAAGTTGTGCACTACCTTGTCCCATCACAATACATTACAATCCTCATAATTTGTTGGCATACCAGAAGTGTTAAATTCAATTCTTGTCACATTGTATTTCTGTTTTTTTTCGCTGAAGAAATAGTACTTAGTGTACATAGTCTTGTTTGAAATTGGACCACAAAATCTGTGAAGACTAAACCTTTCTACTTAACTATTGGACCACGGCCATATTGCACCTCCACCTTAATCCCATAATATAATCCAAAATCCATTTTAAATACAATTGATTGAAAATTATTTAAAAAAATCAAATGGATAAATGAAAACCAAAAAAATATCAAAATATAAAATTAACTTAAAAAAAAACATTATCAATATAGATAAAATATAAATTATCTCAATAACATTATTGAAAATGTAAAAGTAACCCAAAAATATTAAAAAAAACAAAATTTAAAAGAGTTATAACCAGAGGTAGAGTATGTATGCCTTCATAGACTTAGCAGTGATATTACTGCAGGGAGGTGGATCACTAGTCCCATAAAGAAAGGAGTCTTATAGAGATAAGAGTATGTATGCCTTCATAGACTTGGCAGTGATATTACTGCAGGGAGGTGGATCACTTGTCCCATAAACAAAGGAGTCTTATACACCAAGGGGTAGAGTATGTATGCCTTCATAGACTCAGCAGTCATATCAGTGCAGAGAGGTGGATCACTTGTCCCATAAACAAAAGAGTCTTAGACATAAAATAGAGTATGTATGCCTTCAAAAAATTTAGCAGTCATATCATTACACGGAGATAGATTACTTATCTTATAAACAAAAAAAATCTTATACACCAATTTGATATCTAACCATAACCTTAAAAATAAAATTATAATAATAATATAAATATGAACCAAAAAAACATTATAAAGATATCACAATATAAAATTAACTCAACAACATTGTAGAAAATGTAAAATTAACCCAAAAACATTAGCAGGAAAAAGAAAAAAGCCAAAACTCAGAAGAGTTAGAGCCTGGGGCAGCATAAATGTACATGGGACCACAAATATCATCTTGGGTGTTGTCAAGTCATAGAGAGCACTGTGTATCAACAAAGCACGGCAGTGTGGCATTGACTGGAATTGCATTCTCGACGATGAGACGCAGCGACACGACATGTCCGTACGTGGACAACCCTCCCTGCCACACTGACATCCCACGGCCACGCCCATGGCATGGCCTGGCTCCACATTGCATTGATGACGTGTTACCTTATCTTTAAGAACGCCAGGATGTCAACGAGACAAATCCTAAATTCTATTCATTTATTGTCGTCCTTTTTAGGACTAAAAATCTCCGAAAACCAAGAAGGTAGATCTCTGCAATCACAGTGCGTGAAAACCAAGAGGAAAATCTAAAGTCAGTGAACAATTTATTCATACTCCAGGGATCAAAATTAATAAAAACCATTATAGTTTTCTGCTGGAGAACCACAGCTCAAAAGGGCGTAAGCTGTTTCTATTATAGACGAACAAGCCACTAACTCCAGTGTGAAGATTCATATTAGATGACTATAGTCTGAACATTTGGTTATCGGGTACTCTCTGGTTGTCAACGCACACATAAAATAGATCAGTAGAAACGAAAATATCTAACCTTGCACAAAATACAGAATAGATCCCTACTCGAGGGACTTTCTCTCAAAGAGATCCACTCAGTTGTTTCATACTTTTCAGTGCCAGAATTTTTTTTTTATCATTTTGTAGTGAAGACAAAATGACAGCACACAGTGCAATTATCAAATGCTGGTACCACGAAGTGGAAACATGCAAATTTCTAACAACAGTGACTTTGAAAGCTATTAAAAACCAAACCACATAACATGGCAGACAACAGTGACTTTGAAAGCTATTAAAAACCACAGAACATGGCAACAACATTTACTCCTGTATAACCATGATAACAGAAAATAACATTGAAGACAACATTTACTCCTGCATAACCATGATAACAGAAAATAACATTGAAAACCACTAGCAAGTCAAAACAACTTTACCAAAAATCCAGCATTTACTCCCACCATATGCATGAGAGCAGAGAAAAAAGACAAATGGTAAACAAAGGAACCATCACCAAAAATTCTCACATGTTATCTCAATCAAAGACCAAAACCCAGAACTACATCATTCTTATTCAACAAACTGCATCGTTTTTACTTCGGAACAACTGCATTCGCTATTAAAAGATGGCTTTGTTGCAATACTTCAATGTTGGCAAAATGCTCCCGAGACATTAATTCAATTGCAATCTACCATAGAAGTTATCAAGAGCCAAACAAAAACAGAGCATTTCTGTTTTAAACCATTCAAATCAAACCAAGCTAATCATAAAAATCAACAAAATATGATATCAATAAAACAGCAACTGTATAAAATTCGTTTGATTAGGACGAAGTTCCAACAATGTACAGATGACGATTTCTCAATGAACATTACAGATAGCCTAAAACTACAGGGCACAAACAACCCAATTTACATTTTTTTCCCTTTTTTGGCTCATTTTCTTGAACTTAATCTACAAAAGCCATGTGTCTATCCTGATCTCTTTCCTGAGGATATATATCTTTCAAAACATTTACAGCCTTCATATCCTACAAGTTCTCTTATGTTCTCTGCACTCCAACAGGTTAATCCTACATAAATAAAGCTACTTGCCGCTCGTAGATAACTCAGTTCTCTGCCTTAAACTGGCAGAGGGCTTCAAAAATAGGAAGAAGAGTACAGTTATTGTTAGGTAACTCCAACAATGGATTTGAAATGGATTCAAGCATTGTGAGATTCAAAAAACTCAAAATCTGGATGCCTAACTCTTAGCTGCTTCAACCAGGAATCGGCAGAGCTTAACAGAGCGACAATCCGTTGTTGATCAGGACTTCCAACAGAAGCCCAAAGACTTCCTTGCATTTTGTATGTGGCAAGTCCAAATGGAGGAAGACTTATGCATTGGGAATCCTTAGGTTTCGCTTCGGAAAACTCAGTCCCAGATCCAGACTCAGTATCACCTTGTCCAATCTCATTTTCTGCAACAAATTTGAGATCCAAGAATCAAAATCAGGCTTACTGTTTTCAAAAATCGATTCACTTGCTTTTGACATCATATTAAGCAGAATGGAATTACCTGAACAATTTTAATCAGCAAAGGACTATTTCAAAATACAGTATCCATCACATACCTTGGAAGGAGAGAGACAATGTATGATAAGTTAAGAAGCAGGCCGAGAGATCCCTAACAGTACGCCCCGTTGGAATGTGATAAATAGGATACCTAGAATTCAGAACGTAAGTCCCAATTTCTTAGAGGGTTATATTTCACCATAACACTAATGTTGAAAATTGAAAGCTTTCAGCACATGTGATGCAATCTGCTATATAAGTAACCGTCGAAGGATTTCACAATAAGATGCAGAAAATTTACCATGCAACTGACATCCAACTTGCTGGAGAAAAATCAACGCTTCTTAAAGAAACCAATTCTGGAAATCCACGTGCTAACTGATTGACCTGCATGGAGCAAAGTACAGCCAACTGAGAATAAAAAGAATTTTATGCCGAAAGGAACCGAAGAAGAAGCCAACTAAGAGATCTACTCGAACACTAACTTCTAAGATCTTAATCAATAAATTCAATATCTTTCTTCACCCTTGTCTTGCCTCGAAAAAATCACTGAAATGTTTTCAGAAGGCTTTACAATAGAAAAACAAAGGAATCGTAGAAATCAGTGAAGGATTTGCTCCTCAAGTAACACAGCATCTACCTTTTCCATTAGAGGGACTCTACTGTAAGGCAACCCTCGCTCAAAATACTGGAAACGCAGGTGCCCAAGTCGATCTTGTAGATGCCATAACTGATCAGGATCGGCCACAGAATCTTCGGAGACAGCATCCCACCCTCCTACTCTTTCACTGGAATTGCAGGATTCACTTCTGAAGCTTAAAGATCTTTCAGTACCATGTCCACTTTCACTATCACTGGAAGAATCGCTGCTCGAATCTCTCGATTCAAAGTCTCCGTCACTCTCATCCCTCATACCCCTGGTCAATTAAATGACAATCGCTTTACCCAAAACGCAAAATTCACAAAAGGAACAAAACAATTTGCAGGTACAACATTATAATAATAATTTTGCCAAAAAAAGACGCAAGATGTGAGCCTCACCTGAAGTTTGAAGACGATCTAATGTCAGTCGAGGTATATATCTGAAGCGCGGAAAGGTAAGGCACATAATATTGAACTACAGTTTCTCCAGTATTCAAACGGATCGGTACTCCTGTTCCATACACACTTGATTCATTGTAGCGATCCCAGAGATCTCCGAGGCTGAAATACTCTGCAGACTCTGCTTCGGAGGGCTGCCACCACTTGTTCAATGCAGAATCTCGAAGACATGTCTGTTTATCAAAGTGTCGTTAGAAAATCAAACAATCAAACCTCTGAAAGAAATTAAAGCTAGAAAAATGAATCTATTGTTAACTGCGATGAACTGAGATGCTATGCAAGCCAAGCGTTTCACTAAATAATACGACCGAAACATGTGACACTACTGATTATTACGCACTTTTCCCTCAAAATCCCCCAACCCCAACAAGCGGAATCGAACCTTGGTGGGTTCTCACTTCGCATGCTAGTGCTTTCATCACTGAACATCACGATCCCATTGACTATATGGGTTAAATTTTGATAAATGACTCTTGAAATGGTAAATAAAACCGATTAATTTTCTCAAAATTAGATTGTAGATAAAAGGCTCTGCAAACGAAAGGTTAGACAAAAATTACATAGTAAATAATACCGATTAATTTTCACAAAATTGGATTGCAGACAAAAGGCTCTGCAAACTAAAGGAATAATACCGATTAATTTTCACAAAATTGGATTGCAGACAAAAGGCTCTGCAAACTAAAGGTTAGACAAAAATTACAGCCTTTCAGTCAAGACTGGCCTGATATAAAGCTTTCAAGTCATAACAACCATACTGGAACATTCTGATCAACGATCGGGATACGAAAAGCCTCAAATGGATGCAAAATACTCTAAAAGAAACGGATTCTTGCAGAGATAAACCCTTATTTTGATCATTTATCTGCATCAGATAAGAGAGTATGCTCAAAAGCATGATCAGCCTTACCTTGGACAAATACTGAACTGGCACGATTGGTGTAGTGCGTTGCAAAAAACGGTCCAGATTGGACTGCAACGAAGCTCTCGAATGAGAGGCAGGCATTTCATAGGTTGAACAATTAGACATCTTGTACGCAAGACAATTACTATCGGCCATATAAAAACCCCAAAGAAGAAGAAAGTGCTTCGAAATCCTCCCAGAAAGCAGTCCTCTGCCACCGATTTAAGTCTTTTCAGTATGCATTTGCAATCAAAACCACAGAATTAAGCCCCAAATTCAAAGCCACCATGCCAACCGTCATCATCCGCTCCATCAATACTGGCATTGGGATCGAAGAACCACAAAAGCCAATTTCTCCCACCAAACAAATCAAAGCCGCAAACCTCGCAACACGGCAGTTTATTTCGAATCCTCAACCACCACTGATGAAAGATTCAAATCCCCTTATTTGACAGCAAGGGGAATTCTCCAGCATTACTGATACAAAAACTCAGAACCCCAAATTTGAAGAATCCGGAAAGTCCAGAGCTCGGCCTTTTTCCCTTTCTTGAATTCTGGGACCAGAAGCTCTTCTCAAGAGTCACTTCAGGGATCGATCGGAGGACAGAATCGAGTGACGCTCTGGTGTCTCAAGTACCTGCAAGGGTGGCAAACGTGGCAAGTGATGAGCAATCCCACATCGACGAGGAGAGAAAAGGAGAAATTCTGAATCCGTCGAAGGGGCGCACGGAAACCAAATCCTCGGTTGCTGGATATTTGAGTGTGGATTCTGACTACAAACCTCCCATGCCCGCCGCTTCTCAATGCCTGGTGTTCCACGACCAGCCACAGTAGCATAGGCGGATTCCAAAGCCCAGTTATTAACGCTATTGAAATCGGAAGTGGCGCACGCCGGCTCTTAAATGTTTTTAACCCTTTGCGTTGATGATTTTAGCGTCCGGCAGATCCACGTCATTCCGGTAGGCGAATACTCCCTCGGAATATTCCTTATTCCCCAGTCGCCTCCGTATTTTGGGACTCATATATAGAAATGCCTGTCGGATTTGCTCATTTAGCCGGCGTATTTCCTTCGCTTTTTATTCCGCCCATTTTCACTAATATCTTCTTCCGCTAAATTTTAGGAGTTTGTTAATTAGGGAGGAAGATGTTTTTCGTCCATAATTTAGGGGGGGAGGGGCGGTTCTATGATAAAACAATGTTTGTGGAAATTTTTAATTCCAAGAAAATTATTTATTATAAAATATTCTCTTATAAAATTAAATGATTTTCAAGAATTTTTTTTCTATTTAATTTTCTATTTTCATATATTTTCTAAAACTAAAAAAAATCAAAATCAATAACATTAATATCGCATTTAATAGGGAAGAAACTATTTATTGTTGTTTGACTCAAGATGTGTAGATTAACTGGTTAAATTATTTATTATAAAATATATTTTTATAAAATTAAATGATTTTTAAGGAAAACAAAATTATGTAATTTTTTATTTTTCATATATTTGAAAACAAAAAATCAATAACATTAAAATTTTATTTAAATTTATTGATATTTGATTTAAGATGTGTAAATTAATTGATTTGTGTGAGATTTAATTTTTATCTAGTCAAAAGACTCAAATTTCAAAAAAAGAGATTTTCATAAGAACCACTTTTGAATAAATTAAACTATCTCATATAAAAAAACTCTACCTTTGAATGAATTAAACTATTCCATATAAAATGAAATAAATAACCAGAATTGTTTTATTAAATTATTTATAAATTAACTTAGATATGTGAAATATATAATATATATATTTAAAAAAAAAAAAATTGAAAAATTATAATAAATATTGATAATATAATAACTCATCATAAAACATAAATGTTGCTCACTCATTTAAGTTTTTAACTTAAATATGTAAAATATATAATATGTATATTTTTTTAAAGAAAATAAACTGAGAAATTATAATAAATATTGGTGATATAACAGTTCATTATAAAACATAAATGTCACTGGCTTAAGTTTTGCCTTTTTACTCAAGGATTATTTGCATTGTTGTTGACTTTACTATCAACTATCTATCTCGTCTTTATAAAAAATTTAATAAATTTTAAAATTTTATATATATATATTTTTTACATGTAAATTTATATGGAAATATTGAATGAAATATCTATATAAAAATGTAATTGTTTATTGATTTACTAATAAATCATATAATCCAGTGTTACTCAATTTTATTTTCTTATTTTTACTTTTTTAATAAACCCTTTCCTTCCACAACTTCTTTGGTTGTTTTCTATTCTTTTTTCACATTATTTGTTTTTAGTAGCAATAGGTACATTTAAATAGTTTTACATTTTGATTTTCCTATATTTACATACAAATCACTTTAAAAATTAAATAAACACTATTTGTAAAACACTATATAATTTACATAGAAATATTCATTTTCATAAACAAATAATTATAATCAAAATCATAATTTTTAATTGTTAATATTAATTTTTTATAATAAATTTATTTATTTATTTTGATATTCTTTCTCTTCCAATATATTTTAATATAATTTTAAATCAAATTATATATAGATAATTATTTATATTTTTTTACAAAATAGTCATTTTTTCAATTTCTCTTTTCACAACATTTACCATAAATATTTATATATTTATTAATAACTTCAACATACCAATCATCATAATCAATATAAAATAATACATAAAATAAATAAAATCATAATATATCAAAATACCAAACATTACTTATGAAATTGAACTTTGATGTGATATTTAATATCTCACACAAATACAACAATGGCCATATAATGTGTTCAACAATGACCCATAAAAGAAGATTATGGGTATCATGTCTATTATCGCACACATGTCCCTTTACATCATGTCATATAGATGTTCCACTAAGTGACTGTAATTCAACACTTTCACTTATTCACATGATATGTCATATTCCTTTATTTATTATGTATCTACATAACATCTCTATGAAGAAGGAGAGGTAGACTTAGGGATAACACATATTCATCTTACAATTACTAACTATCATATTCTCATAAGAATCACTTCTCATAAAAAATTTACTAAGATAAAGATCATAATATCTTAATATATATTTTTAAATATTAAATTTTATAATCAATATAAAAAAAAATTTTAAAATTATTTCACTAATTTAAATATATTATTTTTATTTTTATTATTATTAATTATTATTATAATTATTATTAAATAAATTAATAATACAATTTATATTAATCAATAAAATTAATAATATAATTTATTCTAATTACTTTTCGATATTAACATAATAAAACATGCCACACCAAGAAAGGCAATTAGTTTAATTGGTATAAGAGAATGACTTAATTAATGTGCATTTTAACTGTTAGTATAAGAGAATAACTTATATCAAACTTAATTAATATACATTTTAACTATTCTTATAAAAATTTGTATAATAATATTATTAATATTAATTAATTATGGTATTTTATAATTAAAATAATTACAGCATATATTATAAATATTATATATTATAACTATTAATATAATAAATTAAAACAATTTTGATATAATAAATGTGATGTGAAATTAATTTTATTTGAAATTTTGATTAATTAAAACAATTTTGACATGGTGAGTGTGATGTGAAACTAATTTTTTTTGAAAATTTGGTGACTGTATTTATTAATAAAGTAAATGCTTTAAGTGTGATGTGAAATTAATTTTATTTTAAAATTTGATGATGTGTGTTAGCAAATTTCATATTAATTAAGGTTCAAGGAATAACAAGTATTATGGTGTTTGATACCTATTACAATTATTCATCATTTATATTGTCAAACAATCCCACAATATATTCATTAAGTCAAATTATTCTTAGAACATTTATTAGGCCAAACTTATACTTAGAACTGAAGCTCTAACATAAGAGTTTGAAAACATTGACTTCTTCCAAATTGTTTAAGAGCATACACAATCACATAAGCAAGGGTGAATTTGGGTGTTAGCCTTCTTGGAGGAATGTTGGAAATCAATTATTAAGGTGGTGGGGGGCTTCGAGGTTCTATCCCTTACTCTTTGACAATTAATTTCACTTATCCATGAATCTATCAAATCATAGTATGTGTTACTTAGTACATCATGAATAGAATGCATGAGTTAAATCCCTCAAGGAAAATGATACCTCAACGTATAATGTCGCCTATGTTGAGAGTTAATATTTATGTTTTGTCATGAAATTAGGAATTACATGTCGTTTTAATGTGTTGCTTTTAGGAGCGAGGAACATAGTTCTTGATGGTTCCTAGGCTTTGAAATTTATTAATTTTGGGCATTTGGTGATCCACAACATAGATTAAATAATTTCGAGTCACCTAGTTTGTGGCAACACTAATTATTTTTAAAAGCACATTTTTTGTGATAATAATAGGAACTTGTGTAAGATTTGTGGGGAAAAAAAGGAACAAGTAATAGAAATGTATATTTATAAAGATAAAAGCCTCCATCACTAATAATGAATGTAGGTCTAAATCATTTCACTGATATTTGATGTTAAAAAAAAAAAAAACACATATGATGTGAAAACCAACTTCCAAAACCTCAATATAAATTAATTAATTTTATTAAAAATATACATAACCCAAAAACATTACAAAAAAAATAAAAACCAAATCTAAGGCAAACACATGACAAAATCTACTTTTTCGATTATTTACAACTCTAAAAAAACAATTTTAAAGCTTTCAAAAAGGTTAACAACATAAATATGAAAATTTAAAAATGAAATAAAATTTGACATACACATTAGTATTGAAAATACAACATTCATTGACTTTTAAATAAATACCATGCACCACCTCTATTGAGATTTGCTCTCAATTTAGTTAGGAGAAGTCTCAAATTCAAAAAGCCCGTGCACGGAAAAAAATCCATTACAAAAGAGACTAGTCATTTCCCTTGCATGTTTCCTCGATACACTCCTTACATATTTGCTTTAACTTCTCCTTTGCCATGGTTATGAATACCTACAAAGTAAAGAGCTACGCCCCTTTTCTTGCCACATTTCCATCGGTCGTGCACAAAGATGTTCCCTTACACCACTTTTTCCATTCCAATCAAATGGGCAGAATGATTACCTTATCTTGAAATGATTACCAAACAACCATTCGTTCTTCACACTAAAGCTTTTCCAATTCTCCTTACATAAAGATTTATGACATTCTTTTTTATTTATATTTTTATATTAAATGTTATTTTTAATTTTCAATAGAGTAAAATTTATTATAATTTTTTTATATTAATGGATTGTTGGAGTAGTAAGGGGATAGTTTTCATTTTTACTATAGATTTTTATGTTTGGATTGTTAACAATTTTTTTTACTTTTTAGGAAGACAAGTTCATGGTCAATTAGAAGTAGTTTTAGGTTTTGACTTTCTCTCTAAAACTAAAATGTGGTTTTAGCATAAATAGTATTCACAAGAAAATCAATATTGTTTGTGGTCATTCCTGAGGTTACCTCCAATGAGATCATATACTCTCTCGTAACATTTAACCTTAATCTAATGCATGAAACTAAATATTTCTCAAGTATAATTTAAACTCTTCCATAAAAAAATGGCAAAAATAATGTTTTTTTCCACCCAATTGTTAGATTGATAAGGTAAGAACTCATTGTGAAATAAGGTTTGTTATGTCCTTAGGGTTAGAATTTTTTCTTTACGGATGATTTAGGAGGAGGGTGTAATGCAAGCCGAAGGGGGCGCTATAAACCCACATAAAAGAGTCAATAGGATCGATAACATTCAACAAGAAAATCTCTTGTAGTGTAGGATGACCACGAAATGACAACAGGGAAAGGCATCAATATTAATCAAGAGGGTTCAAATGCTACTCAGAATTGGAAAATCGACTCATGCATACCATAGGAAAATTTCATGCACAAATATGAGATAGTCTCCTTAAGAATTGCTAAAAACATCCAATACATACATACAACACCATGCCCTCATTGGAAAATTTATGGGCATTTTGGAAACTAAACAAGATTTGTAGGGGTGGATCTATAAATTTTGGTAATCAAAAGGTAATGTGGATCCTAAAATAGGCTCAAAATGGTTATTTACTACAATTTTTAATAACCTGGAGGATAGAGAAAGGGTCCTTCATAATGGTCGATTTTTCTTTTAACTTTGTAGGGTTGTATCTTTGCTTCTAGGTAGAAAGGTTATGTCCCAACAAAGAAGATTTATTGGAAGTTCTTATATGGATAAGATTATATCTATTACACTACGATTTTTGGGACCAAGAGATATTAGAAGGTATAGGTAATGCCTTAGGCTAATTAATGATGATATCAAAAGCCACATGCTAAGGCAGGTATACCTCTTATATCTATATCTATGTCTACATAGATATCTCAAAATCCATGTCTACTTCCATTTGTATCATCTACTAGGACAAAATGAAGTAGACTAGGATGGTTTTAAAAAGTTCCCAGTAGGAGGAGAACCAACAAAAAATAAACTATACATGCTTCCTCTTCCAACCTCATCTCTAATAATAGATATGAATCTTTAAACATTCCCTCCACAAAAGCCTCAACCTCTCACAAGGATCCCATAAAGCCTCCAAATTTAACTCCCCTTCAGCCTACTAAGGAGGAAGATGAAAATTATAAACTAAAAAATTTAGAAAGTAGTGAAGGAAATGACAAAAAGCAAGTGGATATTAATATGGACCAAGTTAAGGAAAATATAATGGAAGATAACAAAGAAGAGGATATGGACTTAGATGAGTTAGAAATACACTCCCTAACAAAAGTTTGGAAAGAAAAAGACTTGTGTACCATTGTGGACTAACAGATACAATTAGTCAAAATTTCTTTCATGAAATCTCAAGCCAAGTAAGAATAGAGATTAAAGAGAAAATCCACTCAAATCTCTTCTCCGGAGTTAAGAAAAATCCTTAAGTAAAAAAGAAAAAAGAAAAAAATAGAAAAAACAACAGAAAACTACAGCAATACCTAAGTGAAATATAGTTAAGTGCCAAAGAATCTCTCTAATAATAAATTCCTTCCTACCTTCTTTTCTAATTCATTTCAATGTGTATGGAAAATATTTAATGATAAAGGTAGCGTTTTTATGAATAAAATGAAAATTATGTTGGATGTAAAAATCTCTACTAACGTGAGAGTGTCCATTGACTCAAATAATGGTTCATTGTTAACATTCCAATGTTGTACGAAACATAAATGATGTAAACAACTTGAATTTTGAAATGTTTTCGTTTAATATTTTTTAAATTTTAAATTTAAATTTTGAATAATTTAAATAAAATATTAAAATATATGTGATTTTATCATAAAATTAAATTTTGAATTGGACGTTGTCACATATTGAAACTAGTTTTTTCATATAACACTATTGTTTGGTTTTTAGTCTTTTAAGGAGAAATTTGGGCCATCGGTTTTTACATTGAATATTGTATATGGTATTTTTATATGTAGATTTTGAAAGGACGGGGTTTTTGGACCTTCTAGATTATTTATATATCATTTTTTTTTTTCCATAATGCACAATGTATGTGTATCTATACAATATAAGTTTATTGGATGAAATTACAATTATTTTTTTAGAAAAAAATAATTAAATTTTGAATATTTGTGTTGAAAGACATTCTCCAACATAGTATGGTAGAGATGATGTAATTTAATGTAATGTAAATATTTTAACTCGGTCAAAATAAAATAAAATAAAAATAAACATAAACATATAAAAATGATTAGGTAACGACAACGAGGAAAGGTATCGATATTAATCAAGAGGGTTTAAATGTTAATTAGAATTGGAAAAATGGTTCATGCATACCATAGGAAATTTTCATGCGCAAATACGAGATAGTCTCCTCAAGAATTGTTGAAAACATCCAACACATACAACACCATGCCCTCATCATAAAATTTATGGGATTTGTCCAACTAAATAGACTTTGGAGGGGTGGATCCAAAAATTTTGGCTACCAAAAGGTTATTTGGTGCCTAAACTAGACTTAAAAGGGTTCTTAACTGCAATTTTCAATAACCTGGAGGATAGAGAAAGGGCTCTCTAGAATGCTTCAATATTTTTTAACTTTGCATGGTTGTAACTTTTCTTCTAGGTAGAAATATTATGTCCCAAAAAAATATATTTCTTGGAAGTGCTTGTATGGCTAAGATTATATCTATTACCCTTTGAGTTTTGGGATCAAGAAACCTGGAAGGTATAGGTAATGACCTAGGTTCATTAATGATGATTGCAGAAGCCATAGAACAAAGAAAGTATACCTCTTATACCTATATCTACGTCTACATGGATATCTAAAAATCCATGCCCTCTTCCATTTGTCTCATATACTAGGACAAAATCACATAGAATAGGATGGTTTCAAAAGTTTCCAATAGGAGGAGAACCAACAAAATTCAACTAGACCTGCTTCCTCTTCCAACCTCATATCTAACAATACATATGAATTTGTAAACATTCTATCCACAAAAAACTCAACCTATGACAATGATCCCATAAAGATTCCAAAATCAACTCCCCTTCAACCTGCAAAGGAAGATGAAAATAGTAAACATAAAAAATTAGAAAGCAACGAAGGAAATGAAAAAAAGCAAGTAGATATTGATATGGACCAAGTTAAGAAAAATATAATGGAAGATAAAAAAGAAGAGGATATAGAATTAGATGAGTTAGATATACACTCCCTCGAAAAATCTTAGCAAGAAAAGACCCACATACCATTGTGGACCAATAGATATAGTTAGTCAAAATTTCTTTCATAAAATCTCAAGCCAAGTAGGAGCAAAGATTAAAGGTAAAATCCAATCAAACCTCCTCTCTAGGGTTTAAGGAAAATCCTTTAAAATATAGTAATAAGATAAGTAAAGAGGAAAAGATAGGAGGTAGGAAAAGCAGCAAGAAGTTACTGCAAGAGCTCAGTGACATATTAGTAACTGCAAAAGAATCTCTTTTATGATAGATTCCTTCTCAACCTCCTCTCTAACTCCTCAATGATGATTATTTCATGAAATTTCAAAGGCTTGAATGGGAAAGTAAATAAAAGGATGCTGAAGGATATGATCAACAAATAATAGCCCACCATAGTTATGATTCCAAAATGCTCCTCCAACTTGCAAATTAAGTTTGTGCCTTTGTTGGCCACCTATAAAATTTGTTCCATCAAAAGGTGGCCAAAACATTGTTCAGCCTTCAAGGAACAATTTCATTATAGAAAAGTGTATCTCTTGAAGCCTCTAGAAGACATCATATCCTTGTTTCAATCTTCATTGATGTTCCCATTTCAAGCTCAAAAAATTCTGCTGAATTCCATGAGAAAGATTGCTGCAAAATCCCCTTTTTCCCCTTCTTGCACTCAGAAACTAACCTTCATCTTTTTCCATCATTTTCCTTTGTTTTCCATTTCCCTCATCTCCCCTTCATAAAATTTCCTTTGTAGAGTTTAAAACTCCTTTTAAAACTCTATCGAAACCCTCAATTACCCTTTGAAAACCATTGAAAATCATGTTTTTATTAATAAAGCTTAAGCCCCCTTGGGCTAAGTCTTTAACCCTTTTCTTCCATACACTCACACCCTGGAACTAAGCGCTAACCTTTTTCCGGCACTTATCGCATCACAAACACAAGAGCGCAAGTCTTTATGCCATTATAAAAGTTCCAATGCGATTGCATTGCAATATTCCAATGAGAAGATTAAAGCGCCCTGGCCTGATCCGCGATTTGCGATTCCCCCGATGCATCTCCCACCGTCGATCTGATCTGCAGATCGACGGTCTATATTTTATCGCATCGCAAATCTTCCAATGGGTTGATTGAAAAGCCCATCCCCGATCTTCCGATATGCGATTAGCCCCTTCCATTTTAACCCCCCGGTCATATCTTTCTCCATGCGCCCAACGGCCCCGCAGTCGGGCGCCTAACCCTATTTTTTACATTTTCCGCCCACGAAATATTAAAATTTTAAGTTATTTATCAAAACTTTGGTTTTATTATTTCTCTAAGGTTTTCCGTCGGTCTGAAGTTCGAGCAATCTACACCGTTGATCTGATCTGCAGATCCGACGGTGCGAAACTTATCAAAACCGGTGGACCCCGCCAACCATGCGCCATTGCCCAAAACCACGTGGTTTTTATTGCACCGCTCTTCGGCGGATGGCGGTTTTTTCCCAATCGGCAGCGATTCCATACGCTGGCTAACACGCGTCCCGAGCACTGTTCCGAAAACCGCCATCCATCACGCATTAAAGTTCTCCATCACACATTAAAATTCGGACGAGGATGCCCAGCGATATTGACCACAGCCGTCGGATCCGAACCCGCTCATCCAACGGAGATTGCTCGCCGAAGATGTCCGATGGTTAACCAAGATACACACACGATAAGTCGGGCTATCGTACAACGGCAACGGCATCTCCGCCGTCGATCTGATCTGCAGATCGACGGCCCACAATTCATCTCCCGATTTCTCCGTTTGACTTTCAACTTCTGCTCTCGACCATCGATCTCTGCACGATCGACGACTCAGATTCAATCTTCCTTCGCCCGTTCCACGATCCCTCCCAATCAATCCTGACCGTTGGATGATGCCATCCAACGACCATGCTCCTTCCACACGTCCTCTGAAACAGTCAAACTATATATGCAGGATTTTATAACTTTTGTTTTTATTTTGCAGGGTTTAAGGTTTTTTCCGCCATACTGAGGAAAATTCGCAGGCTGAGGGTGACGATCCTCTCGCCTTCCATTCACCTTAGAAATCATTCGCAGGTTTCCATTTCACTTTTCGTCGGTGTTTATCCAAGCACTGATGCCACATAACCTTGTGTGACCCTGCATATCAGCAAAAACCAGGGATTTAACATAGTGAAAGAGTATCAGTGCTGAAGAACAAAATGTATCAGAAAAGAGGATTAGAGACAGTTTCATGGGGATTACGGCCAAGAATGTTTATCAAAAGCCTAACCCCCGATTCGAAACACAAGTTAAAGAAGATCTAAAGGGTCTTGTGAATAGGAATGCCTCCACTGCCACAAAATGAGGCAAATTGATCCCTTTAGTTATCACGGCACCACCTGTGCCTCAAAATATTCAATCGGAAGCTGAATTTATTGATCAGGCACCTACAGCCTCACAGAAAATCAAAGGCTGCCGAACAAATAAATACTAATCAAGGGTATTATCTCCAAATTGTCGGCAAAACTATTTTAAAGGTTAAAGAACAGTCCAGAAGCAGATATTTTCAATCATTAGGCCTCGAAAGACACAAACAGAGTTATGAAGTAGAGTTATAAACGATTACATTCCCACCTTATGCCTTGCCTGGTTCCCAAAGGCTAGGAATTGCATTGATTACATAATTAATAATACTTGACCCCTGGGAAATCCTCCCACCTCTTCATTCTTCTATAAATACTTCTGTAGAATATGAGCAAATGTTGGTCTCTGGACATCTGAATGTATGTAATATTTATTCTGAAGCTACTGATGCCCTGTTTGCAATTCAAAGATATATAAGTTGATATGGGAAGTTTGAAGTTGTAGAGTCATTAACGATTTATCATGGTTTAGACATCAATCTGGCTGCATTTAGTTTATTGGATCTGATTTCTATCCCGATGATGATGTATTACCTCATTACCAATTGTTAATATGTGTTTCCACTCTGTTCACTTTCTCTGATAAAGAGCAGCAAACATAGAGCTAGGATTTACTTTCAACAGTACCCTACTCTAACTAAAAGCTTTATTGTCTATGTTTTCTTCATTTGAACATTCTCTTTAAAGAGTACATCAATGCAGGTCAGTTTAAAGGCACTTGCCTGATGTAAATTGCTCTTTGTCACTGTCATCTATGTTTTCCTTATTGAATATGCTGAAAGCAGGGTAGTTTAAAGGCACTTACCTGATCTTAAGCTTTTCTATTTGTTTTTTTAATGTTTTTATGAGTACCTTTCATGAGCTAGTTTAAAATTATTAACAGTCTAGAATACTTTTGTTTCGCAATGAACATCTTGACTGAGGGATAGTTTCAAAGCCTTATCACCGTTATCTTGCTTTCCTTATTTTCATCTGTTTTTCCCTAACACTTTAGTACTTCAAATCAGTAGCTAGTTTGAGGTATTAACATGATCTCAGAATACTCTCATGTTTTTCTTTAAGTACATGCTGAAGCAATATAGTTTAAAAGAACTTACTTGATCTAAGGCTGTTTCACTATATCTCCATTTGTTTGTTCTTCATTTCCTATCTGTTTCATTCCATAACATCACCTTAAGAGATCCTTTGACATAAGTGACTTTCCCCATGGATCCTGCTTGAACCTTGCTGTCCAACCAAAATCCTCCTATGACTCCATAGCCCAATGGTTAAACCTCTCTACCTTTATCGACCAAATCATTCTTCTTTCACTTCTGGATACCTTCACCTTCATTTTGAAGCCCCACCTTCCTGTGTGCTGTCCTTGAGCTGCACAAGCAGGCAAAACACAAAACCAGCTCTTGCCTTTGGCTGTCTCATTTATTCCAGTTTTTAAAAGAGTCCACATCTTTAAGCACCCATTCATCCAGAAGATCCAGTCTCACGGATTCGGGAGGAGTGAATCTGGGAATCCCCAAATTTGGTTGAAATGACATGCTAAAGTCTGATCCCTAACATTTCTGGCGACTCCACTAGGGAACTAATTCCCTTAAAAACTTCATAAAACTTGTGAGTAAAAAGCAACCTTTTCAAGCACTGCCAAAGAATGGTAATCATGATAAAACTTATTTGAATCAGTGACAAACTAGGCATTCCGAGGATTCTCCTAAGACTTTATCCAACCTTGAAAAATCAGCTAGCTTAGCCATAAGAGTAAACTGTATTTGTCTCATAACCGTAGCTAAGTTTTGAAACAGAATTAGGATATTCAAGCCTGTTTGAGAAAAATAGCACCAGAAAACACGAAAATATTTTAGATTGGTATTCAATAAACATGGTGGTGGACCTGAGACCACTTTTACCTCTGAAAAGAGTTAAAAACTTCCATGAACTCCACGATCAGAGCAGGACCTTAAGAGTCCTTGGAAGAACCCTTATCATTGTAACACCTTTCAAGCTGAATCCACAAGGGGCTGCGAATTTAAGAAATTTTCAGCAGGACTGGTTAACCTCTTTTGAATTGTGTGTACAGTTGACTTATCTTTGTTTTATTTTTGGTCGCTTGGCCCAAGGTGGCTTAAGAAAGATTCTTCTAGGCCTATCTTGACCACTGATCCCTGAGATAGTTGATAGCGGAAAGTATACTTAGGAGGTCCCTAGTTAAATTTGTCGGCAGTTTTCGGATCACCCTTGAGGAGCCAGTTAAATGCTGAAAATCTTTCAGCTCTCAAAAATCTCAAGTTGACTTAGTAAATCCATTTAGAACTAGATCTCTCGGTGATTTAGATCAGTTAGATTTTGAGTCTTCACTATCATCCCCACAAACAAGTGAACCTCTTGGTAGTAGAGAAACAACACCTCCTGATTTGCATTTTCTTCACAACTTAGGTGCCCCTCATCCAAGATCAACTCAGCAGTCTATCCCTGGTCCATCCACTTCTGCTCACCCTTCATCCACTGTTCAAACCACTCCACTTCAGTTCACTATCCCTCTTGTAAATCCACCTCCACCTCCTACCATGGCCGCATGGTATGCTCCCCTAGTCCTTCCTGTACCACTAGTCAATATTCCACAAGACTATCAGTCCAAAATTTCATTATATGATGCTAACAATGCTACAACTGCATCACAACATGTGGATAAGATGAATGACTACTTTGACAAAAATGAAATTGATGATGATTCCGTCAAACTTAGGTTATTTTCTCAGAGCTTAGGGGGAGAAGTGAGGAAATGGTTCAAAGTTTTAACCCCCCATAGTATCCGTGATCTACAAGCCTTCCATCAAACATTCTTAAACAAATGGGAAGTAAAGAAAAACCCTCTCCAAGTCGCTGACTATACAGCAGGGGGAAAAGTGTGCAAGCTTACACACATAGATTCCAATCATAGTGCCTCATCCACATTTTCACAGACTAAAGCCTCCCTGAGCTCGGCTTTAAACAAGTTTCTGTGAAAGTTTTAGTCTGAGATAGCCCTGCTCAGTGAGAGAGGAATTTTTAACTCCTTGAAGATGTGCAAAAGGGTGCTCTTTAAACAAGTCTTCTAATGAAGAAACCCAAATGAAACTGAAAGAAAGTATCCTTCGAGGAAAAGTATAGCTTCTACTTCCAACTCAAAGATGGAAAGAATGATGGAGGAGATGATGAAGAAAATGAGCATCCTTGAGAGAGCACAAGCAAGTCAAAACCAAACTGCTCCTCAAAACAAGAACCAGAACCAGAACCATAATTTTAGAAGGAACCAACCTCCAACCAAACCTAGGGAAGATGATCAACATATCACTCCTCCCTTTAATCAAAACTATATAAGTGAGGTTGAGGAAACAGAGGAGATAACAGAGGAAGATGATATCAACATGTTGGGAGTAGATAATGATGACTTTGAGATTCATTTTGATAGGGAACAAGGTTTTCATACCCCTTATGATGACAACAAAGATGATAATGCAAGTTATTTTCAGGACATGGAAAATGTTATCATAGAGCCTCAAAAAGAGTATGACCTTAGAAGAAAAACCAGTCAACAAACTCCCGACACCAAAACCTCTGACAAATCTTCAAAAAACAGCACTACAACCAAGCCTAAAATTGTCAAACAAAAGGATAAAACAGTAGCTATGAATTCTGATAGAGATAGAGAGAAAGGCACTCAAAATAATGAAAAACAAAGTGCGGACATTAGTAGTACTACCACTTCAGCTAGTACTCCTGTTAAGACCATTTTGTCAAAAACGACTAGAACAAATCAGCAAGCTGATGTTGTTGATAGACTGGGAGCTAGTAAGGCTGAGACAAGTTCATCAAAGAACCAGATTCTTTTCAGCCTAGAGCAGGAAATTTCAAAGATCAGAATCTCTGTTCCCCTGACTGAGTTAGTTGCCCAAAATGTATATAGGACCCAAATTTTGAAGGCTTTAAATATTGAGGATAATAATGACTCAGTCAATCTTAATGATGACCAGCCAAAGCTCATTTTTGGTCCTAAGATTGAAGGTATATATCAAGAGGGACCTGTACCTCCATTTTATGTGAGTTTTAATGTTCATGACAAGATCCTGCATAATGCTATGCATGACTCTGGAGCCTTGCACAACCTTATGCCAAAGGTGATAATGGAAAGGCGAGGATTAGAAATAACCAGACCTTACAAGGATTTATATTCTTTTGATTCAAACAGAGTAAAGTGCCTTGGCCTGATCAAAGACCTTTGTGTGAGTTTGACCCAAATCCCAGCCAAGTGCATGGTGATGGATGTTGTGGTGGCTGATGTGACTCCTAAGTATGGCATGTTATTGTCAAGATCATGGGGTGCCAAGCTGCAAGGTACCATACAGATGGACGGGACATATGCCACTATTCCTGTTTTTAGCCAGCTCAAAAGACTGTACAGAGAGTCACACATGAAATTCATGGTCAGTAGCCCAGAAAATCCTGAAAATTTTCCCATTTATTCTGTCCATACTGGCCTAGATTTGTTTATCTTTTGCAATAATGAATCCACAAAACAGTTAGAGCCAGAACACAGTGACTCAGATAAACAGTTAGAGACCCCAAATCTAGAAATAAATGCAGTTCTAGATATGGAAGAAAACGAGAGAGAAATTTTGGAACAGCACATTGAAACAACGGACTAGAGTGAACAAATCCAAGATGGAAAACAACAGACAACCCCTCACGCTCAGCTCCATGACAAACCTGAGAAGGTGAAAAAAATACAACTAAGTGCCGATATTTCACAACAACCCTTGAGCACGTTGGTTGAAGGGGACAATAACCAAGATGAAACCGAAAATAGTCCTCTGTGGAGTATGTATTTTGATGGGTCATGCACTAAAAACAATGCTGGTGCAGGTGTCTGGATTACCAACACTGAAAACAACCACACAGAAAACATTTCCTGCAAATTAAACTTTCAGTGTTCCAATAACATAGCAGAATATGAATCCCTTCTCTTAGGCTTACATCTATTAAAAAAGTTAGGAGCCACAAGAATTAATGTGTATGGGGATTCAGAACTAGTCATTAAACAAGTCAATGGGGAATATAACGCAAATCATCCCAGGCTTAGAGCTTATCGAAACGATGTCATGGACCTTTTAAAAACTTTTGAGGAGTCCAAATTGATTTTTGTTCCAAGAAAAAAAAATATTGCCGCACACAATTTAGCTTTTGCAACTAGAACATGCTTAATGCCATTTGAAACCAAAGACTGTACAACTCAAATTAAGTTTAGACCAGCAGTGCCAGATAATGAAAAATATTGGCAGGTCTTTGAAGGTGACAAACAGATAGAGGATTTTCTGCTGGGCAGGAACGAATTTGAGTCATCTGATTCAGATTCTAAATCCGATGAAAATCACCTAAACAAAAGGTCCCCTGAAAAAGAAAAACCATCTGGTCCCATAGAAATCAACATGTTAAATAAAGAACTTGACACTCATACTGAAGAATACAAGGACACAGAAAACGAAGACATTGAGGTATTGTCGTCAAAAGACAAGAACATACCTAGGGGGCTAGCATTGTTAGAAGACCTCTTTTATTTTAACGATGTAGCAAAGAAGCCCACCGTAGAATACACAGAGTTTGAGGTCGAGGAATGCAACATAAGCACCGAGGATCAGCCAAAAATGATTAAATTGGCTAAGTCCTTGCCACTAGACATGAAAAGGAAATACGTTGACCTGTTTAAAGAGTTTGTTGATGTGTTTTCCTGGAGCTATGAAGACTTGAAAGCCTACGATACAAAAATCATCTAGCACAAGATCCCTTTGAAAGAAAACCAAAAACCCTTTAAGCAAAAACTGCGTAGAATTAAACCAATACAACTACCTCTAGTAGAAAAGGAAATCAAGAAAATGTATGAGGCAGGAATCATTGTGCCTGTGAGGTTTTCAGATTGGGTTTCTAACCTTGTAGCCGTGAGGAAAAAGACAGGAGAAATCAGATTGTGCATTGATTTCAGAAACCTTAACAGAGCCTCCCTAAAATACAATTACCCTTTACCCAAAATGGAACACATTTTACAAAGGGTAGTTGGTTCAAAGAGGATTTCTCTATTAGATGGTTTTTCAGGGTATAACCAGGTTTTAGTACTCCCAGAAGACCCTCAAGACAACTTTCACCACTCCTTGGGGCACTTTCATGTATGTGAAAATGCCTTTTGGATTAATGAATGCTGGGGCCACTTTCCAAAGGGCCATGGACATTGCATTTTCAGAGGAGATAGGACACTTCATTGTAATTTACCTTGATGACATAACAGTTTATTCCAAATCCGATGAAGAGCATCTAAAACATTTAAGAAAGGTCCTTGAAAAGTGTAGAAGGTTTGGGTTATCTTTAAATCCCAAAAAGACAGTGTTTGGCCTTCAGGAAGGTACACTCCTTGGCCATATCATATCAGAAGAAGGGATTAAAATAGATCCAAATAGAGTTGAGGGAATACTACAGATTAGCCAACCAAGGAACATAAAATAATTGCAGTCCTTTATCGGAAAAATTAACTTCTTGAGGAGGTTTATTCCCAACTTAGCAGAGCTCCTTAGAAACATGACTAATATTCTCAAGAAAGAAGTAGGAGTGAAGTGGACTGTAGAAACCAAAAATCCTTCGAATTGGTAAAACATGCACTCACCCGGGCACCAGTCCTAATCAGCCTAGACTTTTCAAAAGATTTCCTTATTTTCTCCTTTGCCTCAGAGCATATTGTGGCTGCAGTCCTGTTGCAGAAAAACCCAGAGGGACAGGAACAACCCATTTCTTTTTTCAGCAAGGCTTTAAGGGATGCACCCTTGAAATATAACATAATGGAAAAACAAGCCTATGCTTTGGTAAAGGCCTTAAAGGACTTCAGGGTGTATATTCTACATTCCCACATCATTGCCTATGTACCTAATATAGTGGTAAAAGACATCTTGTCACAAGACCCAGATGGAAAGAGAGGTAAATGGATTGCTGCTATATTAGAGTATGATTTGGAAATCAGACCAACCAAACTTATTAAAGGTCAGGGCTTAGCTCAACTAATGGCTGAATCTAATCTACAAGCCCTTGATATTAACATGGTAGATGCCTTGGATGAACAGGAAGAATTACCTGCTCTCACTGTCGAAAAGCAGTTTCAAAACTCACCTTGGTACACTGATATCTTGTATGTGCTTGCAAATCTTAATGCTCCTCCTGATTTATCAAAAACAAAGGCAATGTTTTTAAAGTGGAAAGCTAAGAACTATTTCATTTTAAATGAATGTTTATACTGGAAAAATGATGTTGGTTTATTGCTTAAATGTTTGCCTGAAGTTGATGCAGAGAGGATCAAACATGAATTCCATGAAGGAGAGTGTGGAGGTCATATTTACTGGAAAACCACAGCCAATAAAATCATTAGAGCTAGCTATTAATGGTCCACACTCTTCCAGGATGTCCATGAAATGATAGTTACCTGTCACAAATGCCAAATTTTTTAAGGCAAAAGAAAAATTCTTCCTTTACCATTACAACCTATCACTGTTGAAGCTCCTTTTCAACAGTGGGGCCTAGATTTCATAGGGGAAATCCATCCTGCTTCGTCTGCCCAACACAAATGGATTCTCACAGCCACCGACTACTTCAAAAAATGGATTGAAGCCATCCCTTCTAGGAATGCCATAGATTCTGTCATTATAAAATTCCTTGAAGACCATATCTTGTCTAGATTCGGATGCCCTAGGAAGATTATTACTGATAATGCTGCTTCTTTTTGTTCCAAAAAGATGATTGATTTTTGTCATAGGTATCAGATTACACTTGGTCATTCTACTGCTTACTACCCTCAAGGTAATGGGCTAGCAGAATCATCAAATAAAAGTTTGGTGACCATCATCAAGAAGCTTCTTGAAGAGAACAAAAAATCATGGCATAACAAGTTGGTGCATGCTCTGTGGGCAGACAGATTGACCACAAAAAAGTCCATTGGAATGTCCCCTTACCAGCTTGTTTATGGAGCAGATGCGGTGTTTCCTACCAGCCTAGGTGTACCAGTAATAAAATTAATCCAAGAAATACAGTCAGAAGAGGACATCATGATTAGGAGGATCAGTCAGACAATACATCTCCAGCAGACAAGGGAAGAGGTTCACAATAGGGCTCAGAAGGTGCAAGAAAACATAAAGAAGTTGTTTGACAAAAGAACAAAGGCTTGTGTTTTCAACATTGGAGATAAGGTACTCAAATGGGATTCCAAAAGAGAGGATAAGGGTAAACATGGAAAATTTTATAGTTTGTGGCAAGGTCCTTACATCATTCAGTCCACCATTGGTCCAAATGCCTTTTTTCTACAAGAGTTAGATGGCACAGATCTGTTTGGAGGTCCTGTCAATGGCAGGGTCCTTAAACATTACTACTGCTGAGTTCCATTTTAAAGCTTTCATTTCCATTGTAAATACCATTTGCTTTGTTCAGTCTCATGAAAGAAAAAGTACAAAAACAATAAAAAGAAAAGAAAAGAGGGCAGATTGTGAAAACAAGAAAGGTACAACCCCATACCAAAAAGAGAAATAAATTCTGAAAGTGTGCAAGCTTAAATGCCACTCCTGAATAATACACTTCTAGTTAGTCAAACTGTTTAACCTTGACTGATTAGTTTTGAATTTATCGCTGATAGAATAGTGAATTTGATTTGCCAAACTGTTTAATCTTGGCTTATCAGTGGGTAGATTAGAATAGAAATTAAATGTTCAAACATGCTCAAATCTGAACCTAAGGTTTCAAAGAGAGATGACTCAAATATGTTTTATTTTCTTGAGTAAAAAAAGATCAAAATCTGGTTCTAATTAACTCAAGATTTGAACCAGAGAACAAAGGAGGAACAACTCACATAAGAGTCAAAACAGAGCTGTAAAAAGGTGAAGGAAGTGCATGAACTTTTAGATCTTAAGCCTTCATCATTTTTGTTTTAAAATTTTCTGCAAAATAAATGCCTATGTGAAGCTTGTTTTTATGCCATAGATCACAACAAGTCAAACAACTTAATCTTGAATTGACTGTTTTTAAATTGATGTTTTAGAATTTAGAGAATGAAAATCTGTTGGACAGTTTAATCCCAACAGATGGTAGATTAGGTAGAGAATCATCTGAACTCAACTGTTTAATCTGAGTTCAGGGAGAAATAAGGAGTAGAAATAGATTAGATTGCATGCTTTCAAAAGAAGAAAATGTTGTGAAAGAGTTTGCCAATCCAAGTGCACTCTGATGAAGAAAAAATGTTAGATCAATAGGATTGGGTAGGTAGAAAGCTTGTTGATGAAGATCCATTGTTTTTTGTGGCTTCCAACATGTTTTCGGAGCAGAGTAAGATCATGCCAGCAAAGGAAGGACAGCCCAATGGATCAGGCATAGGTCAGCCTCCCGGAGAATATAATGGATATGGCACAGGTCAGCCTCCCAGAGAATGCAAGTCTGAAGTTCTTGATGCCTTCAAGAAGGCACCATCCCCAAGTGGAGCCACTGTTGGCCACCTATAAAATTTTTTCCATCAAAAGGTGGCCAAAACATTGTTCAGCCTTCAAGGAACAGTTTCATTATAGAAAAGTGTATCTCTTGAAGCCTCTAGAAGACATGATATCCTTGTTTCAATCTTCATTGATATTCCCATTTCAAGCTCAGAAAATTCTGCTGAATTCCATGAGAAAGACTGCTGCAAAATTCCCTTTTTCCCCTTCCTGCACTCAGAAACTAACCTTCATCTTTTTCCATCATTTTCCTCTGTTTTCCATTTCCCTCATCTCCCCTTCATAAAATTGCCTTTGTAGAGTTTAAAACTCCTTTTAAAACTCTATCCAAACCCTCAATTACCCTTTGAAAACCATTGAAAATCATGTTTTTATTAATAAAGCTTAAGCCCCCTTGGGCTAAGTCTTTAACCCTTTTCTTCCATACACTCACACCCTGGAACTAAGCGCTAACATTTTTCCGGCGCTTATCGCATCGCAAACACAAGAGTGCAAGTCTTTATGCCATTATAAAAGTTCTGATGTGATCGCATCGCAATATTCCACTGAGAAGATTAAAGCGCCCTGGCCCAATCCGCGATTTGCAATTCCCCCGATGCATCTCCCGCTGTCGATCTGATAGGCAGATCGACGGTCTATATTTTATCGCATCGCAAATCTTCCAATGGGTTGATTGAAAAGCCCATCCCCAATCTTCCGATATGCGATTAGCCCCTTCCCTTTTAACCCCTCGGTCATATCTTTCTCCATGCGCCCAACGGCCCCGCAGTCGGGCGCCTAACCCTATTTTTTACGTTTTCCGCCCTCGAAATATTAAAATTTTAAGTTATTTATCAAAAATTTGGTTTTTATTATTTCTCTAAGGTTTTCCGCCGGTCCGAAGTTCGAGCAATCTACACCGTTGATCTGATCTGTAGATCCGACGGTGCGGAACTTATCAAAACCAGTGGACCCCGCCAACCATGCGTCGTTGCCCAAAATCATGTGGTTTTTATCGCACCGCTCTTCGGCGAACGACGATTTTTTCCCAATTGGCAGTGATTCCATACACTGGCTGACACGCGTCCCGAGCACTGTTCCGAAAACCGCCATCCATCACGCATTAAAATTCGGACGAGGATGCCCAACGATATTGACCACAGCCGTCGGATCCAAACCCGCTCATCCGAAGGAGATCGCTCGCCAGAGATGTCCGATGGTTAACCAAGATACACACATGATAAGCCGAGCTATCGTACAGCGGCAACGACATCTCCGCCATCGATCTGATCTACAGATTGACGGCCCACAATTCATCTCCCGATTTCTCCATTTGACTTTCAAATTCTTCTCCCGACCGTCTATCTCTGCGCGATCGACGGCTCAGATTCAATCTTCCTCCTCCCGTTCCACGATCCCTCTCGATCAATCCTGACCATTGGATGATGCCATCCAACGGCCATGCTCCTTCCACACGTCCTCTGAAACAGTCAAACTACATATGTAGGATTTTATAACTTTTGTTTGTATTTTGCAAGCTTTAAGGTTTTTTTTGCCATACTGAGGAAAATTCGCAGGCTGAGGGTGACGATCCTCTCGCCTTCCATTCACCTTAGAAATCATTCGCAGGTTTCCATTTCACGTTTCGTCGATGTTTATCCAAGCACCGATGCCACATAACCCTGCGTGACCCTGCATATTAGCAAAAACCAGGGATTTAACACAGTGAAAGAGTATCAATGCCGAAGACAAAAATGTATCAGAAAAGAGGATTAGAGACAGTTTCACGGGGATTACGACCAATAATTTTTATCAAAAGCCTAATCCCCAATTCGAAACACAAGTTAAAGAAGATCTAAAGGGTCTTGTAAATAGGAACGCCTCCACCGCCACAAAATGAGGCAAATTGATCCCTTTAGTTATCATGACGCCACCTGTGCCTCAAAATATTCAATCGGAAGCTGAATTTATTGATTAGGCACCTACAGCCTCACAGAAAATCAAAGGCTGTCGAACAAATAAATAATAATCAAGGGTCTTATCTCCAAATTGTCGGAAAAACTATTTTAAAGGTTAAATAACAGTCTAGAAGTAGATCTTTTCAATCATTAGGCCTCGAAAGACACAACAGAGTTATGAAGCAGAGTTATAAACGATTACATTCCCACCTTATGCCTTGCCTAGTTCCCAAAGGCCAGGAGTTGCATTGATTACATAATTAATAATACTTGACCCCTGGGAAATCCTCCCACCTCTTCATTCTTCTATAAATACTTCTGTAGAATATGAGCAAATGTTGGTCTCTGGACATCTAAATGTATGTAATAGTTATTCTGAAGCTACTGATGCCCTGTTTGCAATTCAAAGATATATAAGTTGACATGGGAAGTTTGAAGTTGTAAAGACCCACCGGGCTTGCTGATTGTAACTGGTTTGAACATCAAATACAAGCTGCTGATTTATGGGATCTTGATTTGTGTCAATGGTGATGTGTTCCTCACTGTCAATTGTTATTTTGCTTAATGTTTCCACTCTGTTCACTTTCTATGATAAAGAGCAGCAAACATAGAGCTAGGATTTACTTTCAATAGTACCGTACTCTTACTGAAAGCTTTATTGTCTATGTTTTCTTCATTTGAACATTCTCTTTGAAGCGTACATCAATGCAGGTCGGTTTAAAGGCACTTGCCTGATCTAAATTTCTCTTTGTCACTGTTATCTATGTTTTCCTTATTGAATATGTTGAAAGTAGGGTAGTTTAAAGGCACTTACCTGATCTTAAGCTTTTCAACTGTTTTTTAATGTTTTTCTAACTGAAAGTACTTCAAAGCAGGCTGGTTTAAAGGTATTAACCTGATATCATAATACTTTTACGTTTTTCCTTATTGAACATGCTGAAAGTAGGATAGTTTAAAGGCACTTACCTGATCTTAAGCTTTTCAACTGTTTTTTCAATGTTTTCTAACTGAAAGTACTTCAAAGCAGACTAGTTTAAAGGTATTAACCTGATCTCAGAATACTCTTATGTTTTTCTTTAAGTACATGGTAAAGCAACATAGTTTAAAAGAACTTACTTGATCTCAGGCTGTTTCACTATATCTTCATTTGTTTGTTCTTCATTTCCTATCTGTTTCATTCCATAAAATCACCTTAAGAGATCCTTTGACATAAGTGACTTAATTTCCTATCTTGTTTTTTATTTTCTTTTCTTTTCAGTATCTTAATCAATGGAATTCCCTTGTCCCCTTTCAACCCTTCTTATGGAATCCACTAAGGAGACCCCTTATACCCTTTCCTCTTAATTCTTATGGCCGAATGGCTAGGTAGAGCCATCAAAGTAGAAGTAACATTAGGAAGGTTAAGGGGATCAAGGCCACCACAAGACAATGATTTATCCTCCTCCCACCAGTAACTTATTAATGATACTATCCTCATGGGAGCCCCTTCACTAAGGGAAGCCTATGCATTTAAACATGTTCTTAATACTTTCATGGATGCCTATGATATGAGCATTAATATTTCTAAGTCCCAAATTTTCTTCTTCAATACTCCCTTGGTGGTCCAAATTCATGTCACACAAATATTGGGCTTTCAAAGGAGCTCCCTTCCATCCAAATATCTTGAAGCTATCTCAGTAGCTAATGCCCTATGCCATTCCTTTTAGGAAGATATTTTATCTAAACTAAGAAAAAATCTTGAAATTTGGACCTTCCATTATCTCAACATTGGTGGCCACCTTGTCCTATTGAAGTCAGTTTGAAAACCACGCCTCTCTCTCTCTCTTTTCTACCATAGTTTCCCCTACAATCATCCTTAAGAAAATTTGTACCCTTATTTCCTTTTTAGGGGAGCATTAAGAGAAATGAAATGTGCCCTTTTTCATTGGGATAAACTACATTGTCCAAAATGTAAATGCGAGCTTGGTCTTAGAGATCTTTAATTATTATGTAAAACTATTTGATCCAAAATTAGTGACACTAGATTCTATCCCCAAATGAGCTTTGGAGTAGATTCAAAAGACGGAAATATGCCTGCCACATTAGGGAAATCAACATTATTTGTATGGGTAGAGAAATCCTTAGCTCTCATATTTGAAATGTGGCTTGAGAAAATCTCCATCTAATACAAAACCATTTCTTCTGGGAGATTTGAAATGTGCATTCTTCTCTTTTCTAGGAGATTCCTTAAAAAACTGACCAAAGTTCAAACTTGATGCAAATATCATACACCTCTAGGAACTCATGACCTCTCTAGGTAAGCTTTCTATATCATAATATTAGCTTGTATCCACCACAAAGGAAGGTTGGAGAAGATGGGAAATTTTTTTTTTCAAGAAACCACTCCAGAAAATTTCAATTGGGGAGTTTTTTGGGAGAAATTGAACAAAGAAAAAATAGAATCCAAGATGGGCCAAATAAGTTAAGATACTGATACAAATAAAATGGGGATTTTAACTTGGAAGAGGCTCATGGAATTCTTGTGCATTACAAAGGTCCTAGGGGATCCAACGATCCTTACTCTCCCTCCCCATTAGTGAAATCATGGAACTTGAAACACTAGATGAAAATATCCATGTTTGTTTGGCCCCTATTTTAGAGGAAAATACTCACTTTTGATAAAATACAAATATTATTCTTTAAAGTCCCCTTCCAATGCTCTATTTTTCTTTAGGATATAGAATTAGCTGACCCTCATCTCAATTCCTACAACTTTGGTTCTTCAAAATGGGATAAAGCATTTATGACACATCAAAAATAAAATCATATCTAATATAATATTCTTTCCAAAATATTTGATTGGTGAATATCATCCTTCAAAAATCCCGTGATTAATAAAGCATGTCAATTAACACTATGTTTCTTGGTCTAGGAGGTTTCGAAAGAGCACAACCATAGAAACTTCAAGGACAAAAATATTTCTCATTTTCTTTTTTGGAACTGCATTAAGAATAACATGAGATAAATGGTCCTCCTCTTCCCTTGGATAACACAAGATTAGCAAAGCACCTCCCTTGAATCATCCATTTTTTCCTCCCTAGATCTCCCTCCCTCAATTATCCCCCCTCCCTCTTCCCCTCCCCACTTAAAATATCTCACAATTATTGGTATCCTCTACCCCTAATTTGATTAAAAGTCAATTTTGATGGTGCTTCAAAATGTAATCCTAGACTCTCGAGTTTTGGAGGAGTTATCAGAGATAGCTCAGGCAGTATCTGTATAATACTTTTTGGTTCCTTGGGTTCAGACTCCAACAACTATGCTAAATTGTATGCTTTAGAATATGGATTGAGAGTGGCCATCTAAAGAAATTTTATAAGCTTCATGATTCAAAGAGATTCTCAACTAATTGTGCAGATGCTCAAAAATCTTTGCAATGGATCTTCTTCATCAAATGTAATTAAAATTTGGAACTAGACTACTTGTGTGGAGAGGGTGGCATAACTCGTAATAGCAATATCAATGGTTGTTCCCTCCCATATCATACATTTGGGAAATAAGTTGGTGGATAAAATATAAAATGTTGGACTAGAACAGAAAGGATCCCCATTTGGCCTTTATTGGACCAATCGAATTCCTTCATCCCTTAAGGACCTGCTCCCAAATTTTTAGGGAGGAAATTTATTCTCCCCCAAATGGGGTGATAACTGAGACATTACATGGTAACCATTAGCCACATTTACATGCCATCTCTCCATCAACCGTCAAGTAGGAAACAAATGAAGGATGACATGAGTGGTTTGGGTTAAATCACTATAGATTCACATGTTTTTTCACTCTCCACCAACCCTTTGCCATGATCAGTTATACAATCACGATTCAATGTGGTTCTATAGTGCATCATATGGAATCAAGGTGTCCAGAGTACTCCAGCTCTCAACGCGGGAATTTTTTAATGGAAATATTAATTCTTTCCTCCCTCTAGTAGAGATTTCACCAGGTAAGGGGTATAGTTATATGCAAGTTCAATAAATCAAAGCTATATTGCTTTTGTTTTTTAGAATCCCACATTTTGCTATACGTTTTAAGTTTATATTCTTTTCTTCCAAGCCTTTTCTATCATTGACCTTGATCTTTTTATTTTTTATTGATTCCCAGAGACTGTATCCCTTTATCCCCTCCCACTTCACAGATTGATAGGGATGATTTATTTTAGTTGTATATATTTTCTTGGCCTCCCCTTATTGAAATCCTCCCTTCTGGTCTCATTCTTAGGCCCTGGTTTATTTGTCTCCCCCGATTCCTCTATTTTGTCCCTTAGCTAGACCCATCCTTCTCCTACACTCTTCTCCTCCATTCCAGTATTCAACCCCTCCTCTTATTCATCTAAGCAGTATAGTCCTACCATCCTAGCCTTTCACCAATTATGTCGAAATTTCCCAAATAAGTTCAAACATCTTTGTCTTGAGCTCCAACAAGCATGAACCCTATCCACATACTCATGCTCAATCTAGCATCGAGGCAACAACTCATAGATACAAGGAGCTCACTACTTGCTTAATGTAGGATGAAGTAGGTGTTATTGAACGTGAAGCTCGAGTCAAAAGAATTTTTCTATATAAAATACATGTGGAAGTTGATGTGCAATAGTGTGTTCCAAATATAGGTAATACCCATACTAGGAATACCAAGTACATGCAAAATGTGGATATATATTGGCAACTAAAAAAAATTATGGAAAATTTTTTAGTTGAAAGGAATTAATTCCACGAGTACTCATCAAATTCTTCTCTACATCGACACTTTGAAACAATAATTCAACAAAATTTCAGTGTTTTCCAAGAAATTGGAAAACCTAGAACTTTACAACAACAAAGAAAATGATCAACCCCTTTCTCTTATATAGGTGGATCTCCCAATAGATAAATATTCTTATGATTTTCTTAATTTTGGTTCTATATTATGAGTGCAAGATTATCATACTTGTACATAGCTATAATAAGTTTTCAATTTTTGCTTTTCTAATCAGTTTTGTATTGAGTTACTTAGTTAAATACTTCTATGTTTTTGGATTGGTTTTCAAAACTCGAGACTTGCTATTATACTTATATCTGGTTTCCCTAGTGGTAGACCAAAAGTATGGACTATGCAACCTTTTTTTATTGATAATATAAGTGAGTCTAATTCAAAGAAAAGAAAAAACTCTTGCATAATTTTTTGTTTTGTTTGCTAGGTAATGTGAGTCTTGATATGACTATCACACCTAAAATGTGGCTTGAGTAGTCACAACCCATGGGAATTTAAAATCACTCAGGTGTAACACGTCCCTCCCATATTTACCTGCTTTTACAATGCCTCTAGTAAAGGTGAAGCAGAGTGCCACTATGACATGACCCAACCTCCTAGTTCCAGTTAAGGAAGTGGGGCCTACAATTAAGACATACTGGCCTTCCTCAGGAACCACAAATCACTCAGAGGCTGAAAAAACACCCTAGGTGACCAATACATTTTTCTCTTACCTAGACCAATAACCACACCCTCAACACTGCTTGCATGCGGTTATGAGGCTCCAACCACACTCATAAGCCTAGTTGCCAGCGATTATGAACTAAATTCGTCATTTTAGTGCTTGAGGTCTCCATATTTGAGCCACTTTTCTAGGCTATCCTCTAGAACACTACCATAACTTCCTGTAACCATCCAGAATCACATTTAACATGATATAAAAGCTAAACATTCAAACTTGAGTAAAAAATTTGACCTAGATTTCCTAAAACGCACTAGAGATTTCGTCAAACGTATGGTAAACATGTAAGATATAGGTCATGAATGCATATATGAGTGTAAATATTTGTAATTCATCTGAAAATCATTGAGATGGTCTAATTCCCTCTCAAGTAGTTGCATCAACACTCATGATCCCATGCATTCATCAAATTATCAAAGCATAACAAGAGCCATAGCTAGAATATATTATAGAACCATGTTTATAACCAACATATAACCAGAATATTAACCATGAAATAACATCCTTCAAAGAAACATAATAACAAGTACAAGTACTCATGAATCACAATATAAAAATAACTCTTATTAGCACATGAAAATCCCAACCAAGTCAGGGACTTCCACGTACTACCTGACCATAGATTGACCTGAAATAAATCTTTCTTTCAACTAGTCACCCCCATGCCATATTCCAAGGATGAATTGGGATATCATGGGATAAATTAAGACATAAAAAACCAAGAGAATATAGAGGTTAAACCACCTCCACCCTCAAACTACTGTGTCTCGCCAAAACTAGTCCAAAGATCACAAAGCTAAAACACGCTTGGACACCTCGAAATTCCTTTACTTTACCTTGAGAAATTTCCTGTCTCCACCCACCTATCGAGGGCTTCCTAGACAACCGTCTCCACACCCAAGCCTTGGGAATTTTTCCGAGAGCACCTCACCTAGTTCCAAACCCTTTCGGCAATCCAAATCTCAACCAAGAAATGAATCCCATACCATCATGACTATCCAAGAAATGGAAACGCAAGGCTGAAACCACTATCAAACCCGAAAAAACACATGTCAATGACAACAAATGAAATAAATACACAAATTCATGGACCATGCATTCACACCTCAACTAGGAAATCATAGATGCAACTTGTTACCTGCAAAATCTTATTATTGAAGTTGTTGATCCAACCCTCTCCTTTCTCTCCTTGTTTATCCTTTGCTTTCCTTTTCCTTCCTTTGCTTGCTTTCTACTCTTGGTGCCCTCTCTCTCTCTCTCTCTAACATTATTCTCAAGCCGAATCTTAAAAAAAAACTCAACTAAACTGTCCAAAGCTAAGAACTAGTTCTTTGAAGCCTTTTTATTATTGATGTCTTTATTTTCTTCATTTTCCTTATAATTTCCCGCTCATGTAAATGTGTGTCTCTTCACCTTCCTTTTCTCATTTTTAATTTTATTTCTCATAAATAAATTAAAATTATGCCTCTTTGCCTTCATCAATTCCTTTGCCAATTTTCTTAGCCATTAATAAACCGAATTAAGTGAGGCCCACTATAGTGCTTTACCCAACATTCAACTTGGAATACATGTCCCATGAACTTGATCTTATTTTTCCTTATATTAACCTTTATTACATGAAATTTTAACCTGAAGATGTTACATCATGGATCACACCTGACTTGGGCCACACCAACCCTTAGCATGGTTGGATTTTATCCCACAAAGTTTTCAATAAATGACCTTTACACCATGGAGTGCTTTAATAGAATACCCTATCACCATTTGCTCTACAACAGTGTCTTCATGGGAAATTAAAGGGGGCTCACTAGTACGCAGTCTATTTGGAGAAATACTTGAGGATCTAATGCTAGAGTGGGACTTGATAGATGTCAAGAGAGGGCGATTCACATGGTAGAATAGAAGGTGTGGGGGAGCTCATATAGTGACAGGGCTAGACCGACTCCTAATACACAATTTGTGGATATTATCAGGATGGGATGCCTTCACAAAGACTCTACCATAGGGAGAATGAGATCATCAACCAATCAAGTTGACAATGGAGAAAGGAGAAGACTTGGGCTCAATCCCCTTTACATTCAACCCAACTTGGATGCGAAAGATGGGGTGAGGGAGATTATAAATTGGGCCTAGAATCTAAAGATAACAAGATCACACATATTCAAATGGAATTCAAATTTAAAGGAGGTCAAAAGAGTGTTACGACAATGGGCTATAGACTCCTTCATTCATCAGAGAAAAAATTAGTGCATATTACAAGAAATGGAATAGAAAATCAAACTTATGGATAATTGTGAGATATCTAATAGTCATCTAGAAAGGGAGAAGGAAATCAACGCACAACACTACCAGGAGTGTAGGAAAGAGTAGGAGTATTGGTGTCTAAAATCAAGAAGGACATGGCTAAAGGCAGGGGATATGAATACAACTTACTTTCACAATCAATGGACCAAGGCCCATGAATTGAGGAATAGGGTAAGGGAAATAACAGTGAAAAGATGGGGAAGGATCACTTCCTTTACAGAAATGAAGCAAGAAGAAATTATTCATTTGAAATCACTCTATAAAGTGGGTGGTGAGTTATATCTAGACAAGGCAGAGAGTTCCCTCAACACGTTTTCTCCGAAAATATCCAAAGAAGAGAATCAAAACTTAGTAAGGAATATAGAAGAACAAGAGGTGATAAAGGTCATATGGAGTATGGATCTGGCCAAGGCTCCTAGGTCAAATGGTTTTCCCATCATATTTTATGGGTTATGATGGAATGAAATAAGGAGAGACCTCCTTAGGATGCTAAATTGGTCATTGCGAAAAAGTAAGGTAGGTGGGAGAACAAACTCATCCTTCCTTGCACTCATCCCAAAAGAGACCAATCCAACAAATTTTTCATGTTTTCGGCCAATATCTCTATGTAATGCCTCATATAATATCATGACCAAGACAATTTCTAGTAGGCTAAAGGGGATTCTTTCAAGACTCATTTCAGAGATTCAGGGAGGTTTCCTTGAATAAAGGTATATTTTAGATAATATAATTCTAGTCCAAGAATAAATGCACTCAAGCAAGGAAGCAAGAGAACCAAGTATGTTATCAAACTAGACATGACAAATTCTTTTGATCGGGTGAGTCACTCCTTCCCATTTCATATTCTTAAAAAGTTGGGGTTTTGTAAACAATTTATTTCCTCAATAAAAGCTTGCATAAAATCTCCCAAGATTGCTCCACTAATAAATGGGAGGCCAACCTATTTCTTCAAAGCCTCAAGGGGTCTCAGACAAGGTTGTCAATTTTCATCGTTTTTGTACATTATGGTGGCTAAAAGTATTAGTAGGAAACTCGAAAAGGAAATAATACTTGGCTCTTTGCCAGGGATCAGAATTGCCAGAAATGTCAAAGGTATCAACCATTAACAATTTGCATATGATACAATATTGTTTGGAGGATCCTCCAAAATCATAGCTAAAAGGTTCAAAGTCATATTGGATTCGTATTTGAAGTTTTCAAGAGGATAGGTCAACAAACATAAAAGTCAACTCTTTGAGTGGAATTGCTTGGATTCCACATTGCAAGAGTTGGAAGCAATGTTAGAGTTCTCAATACAAACGAGGTGGAAATCCTTCAAATACCTTGGAATTCCCATTTCTCCAGGTTCCACATTCAAGGAATATTGGGAAGACATATTGCAAAAATTCTACAAGAGGATCCAGGGATGGGGAGAAAGGTGGTTAAATTTGGCTGGCAAATTTGTTTTGATAAAGTCAGTACTATCGACCCTTCCCATATATTTAGGTTTTGGGTTTCTAGCGCCAAAAAGTGTTCTTCAAATGAGTGATTTGACTCAGAAAATTTTATGGAAGGGAGGGAAAGATAGTGAAAAAAATTTCCATTAGATAAATTGGAATGTAGTTTGACTGCCTCAGGAACAAGGAGGATTAGGAATCAAGGATCCTTTGTATATAAATCTCGCCCTAGGAGCCAAATTAGCGTAGAAGCTAATATTAGACTCTAATATTTGGTGGAAGGAATCATTCCTCAGGAAATATTTCAACAAGAACATGATATTAAGGGAATAGAATCTAGGATGGGAAGGTATTGGGTTCAAAATATGGTGCCTATGCAAAGCAACTACATCAGTGATTATACAAAACTTGGGTTGGACTATAGGGAATGGAGCACGTATCAACCTTTGGAAGGATAGGATTATGACAACCTTGGCTGAATTGGAACATGAAGAGAATAGGTCCCTCATAGAATGAATGAAGGGAAAAGGTTTGGATCGAATAAAAGGTATCTCTCATTGGGACTCATTCGAGGATTGGTTAGGGTGGAAGTTCCCAGGCCTCCCTGCCCATTTGATAGGTCTCTAGACCTGGTTCATTTCCTTATTGAAATGCTTAGCACCTCTCTCTCATTGAGCCTTTGTTACACTAAAATTTATCACCATGACTGTCGATTCAGATATCTTGCCATCCGATGGAGTGTCTCAAATGAATCCCCTATAAATCTTGAAGTAAAATTATACCAGGGACAAAAGGAATTTTGGTTTTCACTATTTAAAACCCCCTTTTGAGCATCTACGCAGTTTTCCTGAACAAAACCTATGCATGCACAGTTTCTTCCATTGTAAACTTCGCAGTTCTACACAAGTTCTTCCACTATAAACTACGCAGGTCTGTTCATGTAGGTAAAAAAAATAAATCGTAAATTCTAGAAACTTTGGTTGAGGAATCTTATCCAAATTAGAAACCTTGAACCACTACATACATGCACCTCATCCCTTGGTATATGGAACTAATATCTTTTTCTTAAGGATCATAACCCTTGAGAAGTGGAACTAGAAACCTCCTCATCCTTCCTATAAATTGAGCATAGGACTAAAGGAATGGGAGACTATTGAGACTCATATTTGTAAACTCATGCTGTTGGTTTTGGGTCTGAAGAGTTTGTCATCAAGGGAAGGAAAGGATACCATTGGAAGAGGCTTTTGACATCAAGGCAACCAGGTTGTAAGCTTATTTTTCTTTTAAATTTAATATAAAGTCAATTGTTCTTTCCTAATTTCATTTGTTGTTGATGTTATTTATGGGATTCCTTGATCACTCACATGGTTTATAAATGATTATTGATTCAATTGTATGTTTTATGCTAGATTAGGGATTTCATTTACATTTTCTTTTATATGTGATATGCTTTGATCCTTTTGAATGTTTTTGTCCATGCATATCTCTTTTGGAGCATCATGGAGAAGCTACGGAAAGCATTCAAAAATACTTTAAGGCATTGAGGAAAATATGGCTATGGAAAGTGCTGGAAGGAATTCTACAAGCACTTCGTTAATAGGTAAGTGATCCTTCTCATATTACATGTTTCATGTTTTAGTTATAGGCTAAGGAAAGAGCTATTGTTTTGTCTGTTTGTTTCTAGTTTTCTCTTTAGGATTCTAGGGAGATCACTCTTGTCCGCAAGAGGGATTTATCTGGGTAACAAATTGACGACTCTGTTGGGGAAAAATATTTCTCCTTTGTTCCCTTTTGTGACCTTTAATGCCTTTAGACCCTTTTAAGAATTGAAATTTTTGGTTTGAGACCTTTGTTTTTTTTTCTTAATTTTCTCGATCTATGCAGTTTTTGTTCTGACACAGAGCACATATCTACACAGTTCTGCTTCAGCAACAATGCACATGCTCACTGAAATCTATTGTCTACCTGCAAAACCCTGTGAAATTTTAGAAAAGTCGAAGTTTCTCTTATTTTAAGTCCAATTTTTTTGTTTTTATGATCTCGTTATATTTTTATAGTCTCATTAAGTCTCTGTTAAGTTGATTGGGTGTTTTGAATTTTATTTTATTATAAATTATTAATTTTATTTCCTTTGGTCATTACTAAGAGATTTGTCTTAATTTCTTAACAAATTTTGCATCTTTTTGCTTTCGTTTTTGTTTTTGAGTGTTAATTGCCTTTGAGTGTTTTTACTTTTGACCTTTGGGATTCTCACCCAATTTTCGTTACTTACACTTGATTGGTTCTTTAGATTATCATAGTGAAGGAAAATAGTCTTGTTTTTCTTTCATTGGTTTAGAATCATCTTGTGTTTTTTTTGGAGAATTCTCTTGCATAGATTACAATTCCATAGTTATAATTCTCATTTTCATAATGTGAACGAAAAGTGTGCATAAATTACATTTGTATAGTTTTCAAGTGAATTGTGCATAGATTACAACTACATAGTTTACATTTTGGAAAAGCCAACCATAGATTTAGATCAGTATCTTTGATTGTCTTTTTGAGGAAAATAACTTATCTTTACATTTTTGGGTTTTGAGTTTGTGTTGGTTTGTTGATCTATCAAAAAAGATTTCTTCACTTCTGGAATTGGTTGTGTGGATCTCTTTTCTTTCAGTGAATCTTATCATATATTCGTTTATGCCTGTTGTAGAGAGTTATTTCATCAATTGAAAAGATAATCTTCTCATTGAAAGATAGTCCTGATTTGAATTTGCATATTTTTATGCTTATTTTAAACAAAAAAATAAAAACAAAAATATTTTATTTGAATTGATTAGGATTAGTATTTTCTTACTGAAAATTAGTGCATTAGAGAATTTGTTATATTTTATCTTATTTATCAATTTTTTCATTGTTATAAGTGAATGGATCCTCTCTCCTTACTTTAGTTACAATTCATCGAAGTGAAAGTATTACATTATCATATTCAATTGCATTTATTTTTGGGTCAGGTCATAACACCACTAGTTTCATCTCCATTTACCTACTGAGTAAATAACAACCAAATAACACATCGCTAATAAAATTAATTTATAAATTTTACTTTTTTAGGGCTCATTCCACCAACTTAGATCAGGTTAGTGCTTGGGAATAGGGAAGGTAATTAACTTTCCAAAGAAACTAAACAAACATTAGTATCTTGCTGTAGGGAAAAATTCCAATTGTTGCAATTTTTATCTGGGAAGTTCTTCTTAAAAGAGTCAAACACGAGGTCATATCAGACCCAGTGGAGTAATTGTACCTACTTCATTGGTAAATATAGAATATGTGCATGCATTACAAATGGTAAACCTCAGATTATCTATGTCTATGAGCCCAGGATCACTTGTCAGTAAACCTCTTATTTACCATGTCGAGGAGATTTCAAGGGGATTGAGCTTAGTTACTCTGCCCTTGCGTGTATATCGGGCCACAAACTGTTTCCCTAGGTTTGATTGTATTGGTTGGTAACCTTAGTGGCTATAATCTTAGGATTTTTCCCATGGTGACGGTGGAGGGAAGGTCCCACTGTACCTGGAACAGACGTTGACTAGAATCACTTGGACTTTTTGGAGGGTAATCTTCACTCGAGATGGCATAGTGAAGTTACTTGCACCAGATTGTTTCATTAAGCAGGTTATCAAGGTAACTGGTTCCATCCACTAGTTTTTCACATTGATTTCCATGACATTGGATTTCATCACCAACTAGTGATTTCGTTGTGAAAAAAAAATGTTTATGTGTGGCTTGAATCCTAGATTTGATAATGCGTGTTCATTTGTTTGTTTTTTAATTTTTAGAGACCTTAGGTGTGGATTGTGAATTTGAATTGTTAATATTTTTTGAGTTGTTAATAAACTTTACTGAAGTTGAATCTAATGGAAAAAGTTTCAGAATTCACCAACCAAGGAACCCCTTTTAATGATAATCCTAGTCCTTTTCCTTTCTTTGTAAACATTGGTCCTCCTTATATTGCTACATTGTCATTACCCGTATTTACCATAGATTTACCAGTATGGTTGTTTTCAACTTTGTTGGCCTCAAATACTCATATTGTTCCACCTAAAATGGATGCTTCACTTCAACTGAGTTCACCATCTCAACATCACCAACCTCACGTTGATCCTTTACCTTCTTCACCCAACATGTCTTCCTCCCCTTCTTCTTCTTCGCTTGGTAAAAGCCTTGATGCCAGTAACCAGGTGGCTAAGAAGAAGAAGAAATGGAAGAATAAGAAGCAAGATAAGAAATAAGTCAACCAACCAACCATGGTTGTAAGTGTTGATAATGTTGAGGAAACCTCCAACACATCGTAAGCCAAAATACCCTTGCAATCTTTTTAAGGGTGACCACTTCGTTATCAATTGCCTGGTATTCCTAAGGTCTTGGAAGTATGGTAAGAAAAATCCTATAAACTTACTATTGATCCATCAACCAATGATTTTCAGGTTTCGGGGAAAAAGGGTAAAGTTAGGTTTCATTGTAGGTTATGCAAAGGGAGTCATCATAGTCACCTTTGCCCTCATATGGATGAAGCCTCAAAATTGTTGGAAAACCTTACTATCCCATAGCAACAAATTCCAACAGGGTACCATAAAATTTCTCCCAACCTACGTCAATTGACGAAGTGATTGATCTAATTCCAAGAACAGTCAATCCCACTCTTACATTGGAGAGTGAAATAATATCACTCGGGTTTATGAACCATTAGTTGATCAAGTGGTCTACTTGATTTCACATTTGGTCGATCCCACCCTCCCTGTAGAGAGTGAAATTCATACCGCTTAGGTTCTTCTTGTTACTTCAGATTCTTCTACACTAGGGGGGATTTTACCTATTCCCACAGAACCCCCTTCAAGTACTAAGGTCATTTCCTTTAATTGGAATAGACTGGAAGAACCTCACCTTCCTTCTTCTATCCGTTTCCAAATCATTATGAAGGCTTGTGGTAAGAATGTGCGTTGCAAGAATGTAGATGAGGGTGCTTCTGTTAGTATTTTATCCTCAACTACTTGGCAAACTTTTGGTTCACCTCAACTTGTGCTTGTTACAAAGAATCTGTTAGATTTTAACAGAACCATTAGTGAACCTTTAGGGATCATTCCTCAGTTTCCTATTACCTTGGAAAGTAAAACTGTCTGTATCGATCTTACGGTAGTCCAAGGCCCGTTGGATTTCAATTTTCTCCTTGGGAAAGACTATGTATATGCAATGAAAGCTATCGTATCGACACTCTTTCGAATGATGTCTTTCCCTCACAATGGAAACATTGTGACTATTGACCAATTTTCAGTTGTTAGTCTTGATTTGACTACCAGTAATCTGACACCCTTGAATGGTCCTTATATGGAAGTGGTATCCACCCCACCATGGGTTAAATATGTGGCAGCCTATCACATTTTTGAGTTACTGATGTAAGCGAGCCTCTCAATATTTTCTTGACTTATTTTGACTTAGATCCGGTAATTGACATTGTAAACCCTATGGGGGTATTTGAATGTGATGTTTTTATCCCTATTGAGTCCCTTGACATGTGTTCCTTCCATAGAAATGTTCTTCCATTTGATGAAGACCTCTTGGAAGCCATGATCGAGGTGTGCCCCCTTGCATGTGTTCCTTCCACTTGGATGCCATGATCAAGTTCCTTATGAGGATGGTTCTTTTCCTGTGTCAACCTCATTAAAAAATGAAACAAATTCTTATGAGGATATTTTATTTTATTTTTTCGACCTCATTAAAAAATGAAACATGTCCTCATGAGGATAGTTCTTTTACTGTGTCAACCTCGTTAAAAAATGAAACGGGTTCCATGAGCATAGTTCCTTTTCTTGTGTCAAGCTCGTTAAAAAATGAAACAAGGTTCCATGAGCATAGTTCCTTTTCTTGTGTCAAGCTCGTTAAAAAATGAAACAAGTTTCCATGAGCATAGTTATTTTCCTATTTCAAGGTCGTTAAAAAATGAAACAAATCCTCTCCTAATTGATTCGAGTCTTTGACTAGATCTTGTAAATGTTAAGTTGAGTCTTTCATCTAATCTTGTAAATGAACCTTCATTCCATCCAACTATTAGTAACTAGTGGTCTACTTAGGTGAATGAAATGAAGTTTGGGGGGCATGTGCTCTTGCAGGTTGCACCTGGGGGCCATTGAAACTTATCTCAATCACAATTTTCTTTGTTGCAAGCTTGTATAAAAATGAAACAAACCTATCTGAAGCACAATTTTCCTATGTTTCAAGCTTGTATAAAAATGAAACTTATCTCAAGTCTATTTCGGTTATTATTTTCAAGACTCGTTAAACTCATGAAAATCCTAAGCTTCTTTTGCTATCTTTTCATTCTCGTAAAACACATGAAAATGTTGAGTTATTTTTGTCTTTTCCTGCTCATAAATTAAATTAAAATTCGGCCATATGAGTACACTTTTATCACTTTTTCGAACTCGTTCAAACTTATGAAAAAACGAAACCCTAGAGTTCTCTTTTAAGCCCTTTTTATACTCTCTAAACATGAAAATATCGTCGAGTACTTGACTATTCGAAATCTAAAATTAAATGAAAGTCATCTATTTAGTATAAGTTTACCCATTTTTTGGACTAAATTAGAATATTTACGAAAAATGTATACATTGATTAATCATGTTTAATAGAGTTCTCTCCTGCATTATTTTATCCTTTTTCGGGCTTGAGGGAAAAAATTCACAAAAAAGAACACTATGGAGTTTACTTATGTTTTTCTTCTAACTCCCTAAAATTGAAAAACACCGAGTTTTAATTTCTCCAGACTCATTAAAAATCTACGTTGAAAGAAGTGATAGAGTTTTCTTTATGTGTCTTTTCAAACTATTTAAACATGAAAAACACCAAACCACTCCTTCCTAGGATTCATCAAAAATACTTCAGAGGAATCATTTGAAGGATGAGCTTATATAACAAGCATATTTTATCCTCCTCAAGCTTGTGTAAAAATAAATAGGTACTTTCCAGTAATGGTGGGGGGAAATTGGGAAAGAACATTCATTTTTATTATTATTAAATTCATTTTGTCACTCTCGAACATGAAAATCTGTCACATCTGTGTCCGGGTTGGGAAATCCATTTGTCTCATAGTTAATCGAGTCTAATTGAAATTCTTCAACTGGTTTTGGGTATTATCGTTGAGTCAAATACCGCGAAGTCAAATGTCCTGTCGTTGATATGTTTAAGAGAAGTCTAACCTTAGTAAAAATTACCTTGATAATCATAACCTTCAATCATTTTGGTCATCCCTGAGTCAGTCCTGAATCACTCCATTTTGTTCTTCAAAACTTGACATGAAGTTTCGTGTCATAGGCCCTCATGTGACGGATCGCTTCCTATCGACTTCAACTCAATATCTAGGAAGTTGATCTAGAAACTATTTTTAGTATCTTGAGGCCTGCATGCCTTAATGGCATGTTTCTTGCTTTCGAAAATAGGTTATCATCATTGGCCTTTGATCGAATGATTATATGAATGTTTGACTTCAAAACATTTAATCACACTTCATAGATTGTACTGGAATACCTTGAGAGCCATTGTCATTATTGTGGTTTCTCTCGCACTTGTTAACAGTTCACATCATTGACCGATAATCAAGTGGTTTCTACCATGTTTGACTTCGATACATTTACTCACATGGTTAGATTGATACTATGGATCGAGAGATGGAGATCAAGACCCTAGATCTAGTTTCATCCATCCAGGCTACGTGGAGTTATTAAATATTCATTATTGTAAATATAGATCCATTGATGGATGCATCCATACTATGTCTACTGTTGACATGGATCTTTGTGTATTTCCCTGCTGGTTCATCGAGTTATTTTTACTTTGAGTATGGGAATGTCTATCGTAGAAATGTTTATATGAAAGCATGATATGTTAATCCTTGATTGTTTGTTTTAGGTCCTCAACCAATTGGTCTCTAATCCGAACCTTTGACATGAGAAAGTGCTTTAGTCATCAAAAATATTTTTTGTATTTTCACTTTAGGGGGAAATATGTTACACTAAAAATTTTCACCATGACTGCTGATTCATATATCTTTTTATCTAATGGAGTATCTCAAGTGAATCCCCTATAAATATTGAAGTAAAATTATACCAGGGACAAAAGGAATTTTTTTTTTCACTACTTAAAACCCCTTTTTGAGCATCTGTGCGGTTTTCCTAAACAAAACCTGTGCATGCGCAATTTCTTCCATTGTAAACTATGCAGAGCTACACAATTTCTTCCACTATAAACTGCGCAGGTATGTTCATGTAGGTAAAAATAAAAAAGTAACTTCTAGAAGCTTTGGTTGAGGAATCTTATCCAAATTATAAACCTCGAACCACTACATAACTATGCCTCATCCCCTGGTATATGGAACTGATATCCTTTCTTAAGGATCATATCCCTTGAGAAGTGGAACTAGAGACCTCCTCATCCGTCCTATAAATTGAGCATAGGACTAAAGGAATGGGAGACTATTGAGACTGGGATTTGTAAACTCATGATATTGGTTTTGGGTCTGAAGAGCTTGTCATCAAGGGAAGGGAAGGAGACCATTGAAAGAGGCTTATGACATCAAGGCAACTAGGTTGTAAGCTTGTTTTCCTTTTGAATATAATACAAAGTCAATTATTCTTTCCTAATTGCATCTATCGTTGACGTTATTTGTGGGATTCCTTGATCACTCACATGGTTTATAATTGATTTATGATTCAACTATATGTTTTATGCTAGATTAGGGATTTCATTTACATTTTATTTTATACGTGATATGCTTTGATCCTTTTGAATGTTTTTTTCCATGCAAATATCTTTTGGAGCATCATGGAGAAGTTGTGGAAAGCATTTGGAAATACTTTAAGGAATTGAGGAAAAGCTGGTTGTGGAAAACATTGAAAGGACTTCTACAAGAACTTTGTTAATAGGTAAGTGATCCTTCGCATATTACATGTTTCATGTTTTAGTTATAGGCTAAGGAAAGAGCTATTGTTTTGCCTATTTGCTCGCTCTTGTCCGCAAGAGGGATTTATCTAGGTAACAACCTCCGACTCAAGAACGTGGGAAAAAAGAAAATATCAACAAAAATTGTTCAAAGAAGGTTATAGTCTATTACTTAATTCGATTCCTCGACCTCCTAAAAGGAGAATATGGAAAATGATTTGGAAAGAAGATGTTATAGCAACAATAACTGCATTTTTTTGGGTCCTAATACACTAGAAGATCCTCACAATAGGTATTTTGAATTTTCTGTTGAAAAAATAAGGGAAAACTTTGAAAATGATTTCAATATTGAACCTTGGACATATAATAGTTCCAAATTTTCTGAAAAATAAGATTATTTTTTTCACTATAGCCTGCTCTAGTCCCCTTAAAAAATGTTCGTCATTAGGTTAGCTATATAATTAACATGTTCCTAGCAATTCGCATGGCATCATCATGAAATGATACAAGTATTAGATTAGTAAGAATATACAATGCACTAGAATGCCCTTGTTGATGATAATTTACTTCGACGAAATATAAGGTTCCTCGAACAATGTGATATCTCACATCAGGAAAATATTTAACCCTTCCTCCTCTTACTAATACTATACAACGTTCTTGTAAATTATGGTTAATACCAGGTATATAAGTAGTGATTTGAAATCCAGAGGAATATACAGAGTATGTAGTGGTGTGTCCTTTGCAAGGTAGAAGAGGAGATGACACCCCACTTATTTCAACAATGCATCTTCTCGGTGGAAGTTTGGAAACTGGACTTTGGAAAGGTGTGTGCACTAGACAACATTACAGGAATTTAGACAAATATGTTTGAGACATGGAGGACTAAAATTACCAATGAGACGATAAAATCATCATCGAGGAAAAGAGCTTGGTGTGCATTTCCAATTTTTTTTTATGTTAGATGATATGGATAGAAAGGAACAAGGTGATATTCAAAGACTAGGTGCCATCTATATATAGAGTTGTTTCTAAAGCACTTTTCTTGTTGGAGAAACATATGGGGGAAGGAGGATTAAAGATGAAGGATTTGGCTGTTAGCATGATTGAAGAGAATGAGTGGATAATATATCCAAAGCCTTACGATCACACTAATAGAACCATGCCACGACCTTCCAGTATTTTGTTCACTCGATTGAGGGTGGGGGAGGATGAATTCTAGACATGGAAGACTAGATAGTGTAGTCCAATTCTTAGTTTTGACGAAGCCTCAAAAGGGAACCCTGGGGTGGCAGGAGCGGGAGGGGAATTATTCAAACCTGACAAACACCTAGAATCTACCTTCGTGTGGGGACTTAGACAAGAACCCAATAACCAGGTGGAGTTTTGGGCATTGTGGAAGCCTTGGAGCTAGAAAAGGAGCAAGATTTCAAATGTTTGATGATAGTGGGATACTCGTTGTTGGTAATTCATGTAGAAATTACCTATAGATTCAACTGCTAATGTACTTTTCTAAAACAATAGACTTGAATATACTCTACCCATCTACAGAAAGAAATTCATGATTCAGAAGAAATATAAAAAAAATGCGACATGAATCAATTAACACACATAACATGAGGATAGATCTAGGGGAAAGTCAATGCTCAAAACAACATCCTATATGTATTGCATTAATCAGAAAATAGAGAAGAAATACAATGCTTTTTCAAACCTGAACAATCTCTGCACAAGTATAATTTATCTCACTACTTCACAAGCATGCTTTGGAAAATACTTATCCAATTTTCCTACTTGCCAAGCCCCTATTTACTTGCATTTTTTCCTTGGGAATTAACTGCCTATTAATTAGGGAAATATCCATCTTGAACCGCGCAATGCCTATAGGTCTTTCTCTGTCTACATGCACCACCTGTACAACTTGGATAATTATACAACTGATAGTACACTTCCCTTGAACTCCAATCTCAACTGGGTAACTCGTAGATCATGCATGCATGAGTTAATTATGACTAATTTATCAGTTAACTAGTTGATCACTGAGTACACACCCCACTACTTGACTTCCCACTAGTTCCTCCAACAGTTGGAACTAGTTTAACTTACTTTAACTCAGTTTAACTGAATTAAATTATTACAACTCAAATTAATCTCAACCTAGCCTCATAAAATTTAGGAATCACTCTACAGGCCCAAGATAGGTCCTCAACTCCAATTAATTGATCCAAGAAAGTGAAATTCACTTAATTAACACATTCTTGTTGTCTTGTGATGTGGAATTACAATTTTCTCCTAATTTAATTAAAGGGAAAATTAAATCAGGATTTTTCTTGTTGCCATTTTTCAACACTCCCTCTCAACAAGAAAGGGATTATCAAATACCCTAATCTTGCCTCTATGGAATTTAAATGTTCCTCTTGATAATGCCTTTGTCAAAATATTTGCATATTGTTCTTCTATAGGAATGTATTCCAACAACATAATATGCCTCTACACATAATCTCGTAGATGGTGATACCAAATTTTGATATGCTTGGATCGATCATGAAAAACTGAATCTTTAGAGAGTTTGATACAACTCTTATTGTCACAATAAATCAAAGTGGGATCCATCCCAATAAGAATATTCCTCATCCAGTTAACTTCACAATTTTCTTGACTAGTAGCCATGTACTCTGCTTCAGTTGAACTAAGTGCAACTGATATTTTCTTCCTGTTGTACCAAGAAAATGTTGTTGACCCAATATTGAAGAATCCTCCTATAGTAATCTTCTGATCTAATGGATTACCGGCCCAATTTTCATCTGAAAATCCTTGAAGCTTCACTCCCTTTGTCCGTATTTACCAAATACCATACTGAGTAGTGCCTCTAAGGTATCGAAACACATTTTTGGACGCATTCCAATGCATTTTGTTTAGCTTAACCATTGCTTGAATAAACCAGTTAAAATTATAACACATGTCTAGTCATGTGTTCACCAAACACATGAGTGAACCCACAAGTTGCCTATAAATAGTGGCCTCCACCTCCTCAACTGAAGTGGCATCCTCTTTCCTCCAACTGCTTACTAGAGGAGTGTCCATGGGTTTGCTACTCTCCATGGATAACTTCTTTAGTATCGCGTTGGCATACTTTCCCTGAGAGACAAAAAATTCCCCATCTCCTTGCCATACTTCCAAACTGAGGAAATAATGCACGAGTCCCATGTCCTTCATCTCGAATTATTTTGCAAGATCCTCTTTTCAATAATTAATTAAATTCTCATCACCGGTTAAAATTAAATCATTGACATATAATACTATAATAAAAAATTCACCTTCAACAATGATATGGTAAAGGTTTGCATCTACTTCACTTTTGGTGAAGCCCAACTTGGTGAAATAGTTGTCGATCCTAGTGTACCAAGCATGAGGTGATTGTTTCAATCCATACAATACTTTCTTGAGTCTATACACATGTGACTCTCTGTCGAAGGTCTCAAATGATTTTGGTTGTTTAATGTACACCTCATCCTCAATAAATCCATTGAGGAATGTTGTCCTCACATAGATCTGATGGATCTTCCATCCCATCTGCACTGCAAGTGCTAGAATTGATCTGATAAAAGAGTATCTTGCTACTAGAGAAACAGTCTCCTCGTAATCAATTCCCTCCACCTGAGAGAACCCTTTGGCCATAAATTTGGCCTTGTGTTTCTCAATTCTTCTATTTGATTCTTGCTTCACCTTGTAGATCCACCTCGAACCTACCACTGACTTCTTCTTTGGTATTGGGACCACTTCCCAAACACTGTTTCTGACTATGGAATCATATTCCTCTACCATGGAATCAACCCATACGAACTTCTGCATTAATTCCTCAAATAAGGATGGTTCTATCTCAACTAGCTCACTCATCAGAGTTATGTACCCAGTGTACTGATCTCGTGACCTCCTCTTCCTGCATTGTGATGTGGGTGCTCCCACATTCTCTCTAGCATCATGCAATAATATTTCAGCTTCCATGGTGTGATTCCTTCCATCTTTGGATGTATTTGCATGAGTGGGTGCTTCCACTCTTTGCTCCTCTACTTGTGGCTGCTCCAAAACATCTCGAGGTTCTTCCTTTTGAGCTAAGAGCTCATCATATGCATGCAAATGAAGCTCCCTCTCAAGGGAACATCTCATGGCCTTCTCTTCATCAAACTTCAAATCTCTACAAACAAATTTCATCCTATGATATGACATGTATACCTGATAGTTGTGAGCTGTATCAATGTACCCCACAAACATGCTCAAATCAGCGGTCAGCTCTATATTTTTCCTTGCATCCTTGGAAACATGACAATAAACTGAAGAAACAAAAATCCTGAAGTGTGACACATCTGGTTTTTTCCTTGAAAAATATTCTTTTGGTGTACTCATCCAAGAATCTGATGAGGAATCCTGTTCTAAAAATATACTATTGTGTTTCATGCTTCAACCCAAAAGTACAACGGTAGACCCTGATCATGCAACATTTCCCATGCAAATCCCACAATACTCCTATTCTTCCTTTTAGAAACCCCATTCTCATGTGGGTTATGGGTTTATATTAATTCTCGTTGAATGTATTCTTTTTCACAAAATTTCTTGAACTCATTCGACACATATTCACCACTGTTATCACTCCTGAGAGCCTTCACTTTCTTTCCATTCTGTTTTTCAACAAGTGCTTTAAATTCACAAAAATTTGAGATTGTCTAGTGTTTCTTCTTCATGAAGAATATCCATCAATTATGTGAGAAATCATCAACAAATATAACATATATTTGTGCTTGGTCGTGGAGGCTATCAAGAAAGATCCACACACATATGAATGGAATCTTTCAAGGATTGCTTGCGCTCTATTATCCTTATCATGAAAGGTGGATTTGGTGTACTTCCGCAGTGTACACCCTTTTCATGTATCTCTCTGCTCTAATGCACCCTTGGGAAGTCCTGTATAAATGTAATGCATGATCTTCAAAGCTCCATGGTGCAAATTTCCAAGTCGGCTATGCCATAATTCATCGATTTATTGTCTCTACACCTTCTCTGCTTTTGTGCTCAAAGCAACACCAACTTCTACATCCAATTTGTAGAGGTTATTCACTTGAACCCCAATCCGCTTCACTTGTCTCGTGGATATGTGACAAAGGAAATCCTTTCCTTTTCTAAATATCACATCGTAGCCACGATCTTCCAACATGGAAACTGAAACTAAATTCTTCTTCAGACCCTGAATATATATGACATATTTCAATGTGAGAGGAGAACCAGACTCCCTTTGAAAAGAAACTGTACCGATACTGGTTGTGCTATACCTTCCATAATCTCCCATATCAATGTGCATATGGAGGTCCTTCTCCTCCAAGTCACTGAAAAATTCTTTGTTTCACGTCATATGGAATGAAGCTCCGTTATCTAGATACCAAACAATACCCATCACCGATGCCATCATGCATGCAACGAAGGTGAAATCCAACTCGAATTGTGAAGCTAGAGCTTCACCTGCTGCTCCTCCTGAGGGCTTCTTTCCAACCTTCTTATGCAGACACTTCGTGGCATAGTGTCCCAGCTCATGACATTGAAAACATTTGATCTTCGAAAGATCTTTCTTCTTTCCCGCCTGACAAGATTCTTCTTTGGAATGGGATTTCTCCCCTTTCCATTTCTTTTCCTTTCTAGCCAAGGCACGGTTCTCCTCATCTTCAACCTTAATGAGGTCCTGTCTCTGGTGTTCCATCTAAAATCTTCTTGTACCAAATATTACCATAACATTTCCTAGTTTGGTAGCTTCTCCCTCCCATTGACCAAATCCTGGTATCTATGCCAGCTCTTGGGAAGCCTAGAAGTTTCTACAACCGCAACACCAATACTTCCAAGTTCATCATGACATTGTGTGAAATTTCCCAGTTAATGTGGTATTGTGTCTCCCTTCTGCATTTTGATATTCCAAAGATTATCTTTTAGGGCCAACTTCCTGTGGTCACCACTGTTATGGAAAAATTAGGTCAATGTCTACCACATTGCATATGGAGTTACCTTCCTGTGGATATTACATACAATATGTTCTATTACTCCCTCCAGTATGATCCTCCTTGCCTTTGCTACACTCTTCTTCCAATCTGCTAGATCCTAGGCATCAGTTGGTGCTGGTTTCAAGACATCATTATCAATGGATTCCTTTAACCCATTTTCTTCCATGAATTCTTCCATTTGGTGCTTCCAAGCAATATAATTTGAGCTACCCTCAATAACATACTCGAGCCTTAGACCATAGAACACCATCTTACTAGCTCTGAAGAATAGATATGCAACCCCATTCCTCCTACAAACAAAACTTCGAATTCTCTCCTCTACTGTAAATAAACCTCGCATACCATGTGGAAATTCCTCTTAGATTCAAACTTATAATGTAATTTTCTAAAGCAATGGCATAATTAAGTGGAAAAACTCCAACTAGGTGACTTGTATCCATGTATTTGGAAGTATTCTCATTGATTATGTGATATATGATATCCCCTGTTTCCAACCAAATTGTAAACTTTGACCTCTTAAATGACCATGAAAATAACTTTGATAGTAGGCTTATAACCTTATCTCTAAACTTTTCCATGCAAAACAAGAACATACTTGAGAATTGTGAGATCCAAAGGCATCTCCTTTTTGACAAGAGTAAAAAGGATCTCTTCTTAAAGTATTTAAATAGGGGTTTACACCTATTAACTTATAAGGATAACATTGAAAACCAATATTAAAATTTTACTATAACCATCTTTGCTACCATTATAATATTCTCTACCGATTTGTCATATAAAAAGAATAATAGAACTACCAACCCTTGGTATGATCATGGTTGTAAAATTGTTAGGAAAGCAACTAGGGATGCTCCTAATGAAATCTTAAAACTTGATAAGATAAATGCATATAAATATCTTATTAAAAGAAAAAAAAATATATACTATATAATTAGAAAGCAAGAATAGTTAGGACACCTCTTTAAATCTAACCCTAGAAAGTAAGGGGAAATTTTTTATTTGTAAGACTAAAGAAAATTATTTGATTCCCGTGAAGAACTAGAATATTTATCTTAAAGACCTATATGAATCCCCTAATGCCATATCACAATTTTGAATGCCCCTACAAAGGATGATATATTTTCTATGGAAGACATCGAGTTGTGGTTAAGAAAATCACTAATGGGAAAGCTAGGGACTTTAAAGGCTATCAAGTTGAAAATTTTAAAATGGGAGAACCTATCCTCACCCCGTACATACAAAAACTCTCTAATTTGGAAGTGACACAAGGATTTCCTAAGCCTTGGACATGAAGCCTTATTGTGGTTATTTTTAAGAGTGGGGATAAAAACACTCCTAATTATAGGACCGTCTTAATTAGCCACATTTTAGCCAAGTTGTATGGGTATATTTTGGAAGCAAAATTAACCTTTGGCTTGAAAACCATGGTAAAAGAGATAAAGGCCAAGTTGGGTTTAGGAGATATCATTCAAGTATGGACCATTTTGTTAATCTTAAGATAATTGAAAATGAATATCACTATAATAAAATTGATATTTTATGTTGTTTTGTTGACTTTATAAATGCGTTTGACATTTTTCCTAGAACAACTATGTGGAAAAAGCTAGAAGAGATAATGGTTCCCCTTGAGTTGAGAGTTGTTGTGACAAGGTTGTATGAGAATGATATTGCTAAGCTCAGGAACACCAAGGGTTGGTTGGAAGAAATTAAATGTAATATCATAGTCAAGCAAGGGTTTCCCTTATCCCCTATCTTTTTTGGCATATACATTGATAAGCTAGAAGAGTATTTGGAAGATGCAGGTTGTGTTGGCCCAACACTCACCAGTATGGTCATAACTCTTCTTCTTTATGCTGATGATGTTGCTCTTTTAGGAAGGAGCCATTATGATTTTGGAAAACAACCTAGAATCCTCCAAGATTTCTACCCCAAGATGGGTATGCTTGTTAATATCAACAAAACTAAAGTCATGATAATTAAATCCAAAAAGAACACCTATGGTACTTTTGTTTATGACAACAACACCTTTGAAAAGTTTCCTTCATACAAGTATCTAGGAATTGACATCCATCATAAGCTCAATTAAAATTATAACATTGAGAAATAGATAAACGGGGGTTGAAAAGTTTACTATGGGATTAAAAACAATTGTAAGTTGATAGATTTTTGGATTTATGATTAAAAAAATCTCTGTTTTGAAACTCTCCTCACTCTTGTTATTTTATATGGATTCGAGGTTTGGTATTGCAATATTCAGAGAGTCATGGAAGAAGATTGAACAGATATAAAATCAACTTATAATCTAAAACTTCAATATTAAATGAAACACTCCCCATCCTATCCTCTTGATTGAATCAAGCCTTTCCCTCGTTGAAGGCATGGCCATGACTAGGTATCTTATCTATAAGAAGAATTTATACAACATCGAAGCCAAGAGGTTTCCTAAAATTGCTTCTAACTCCAGCCAAAACCCCCACCCTTAGCTGAAACGAGGGTGGCATAAGGATGCCTAATATTGGCTGAACCATTAGCGAGTAAAGGAGGAGATCATCTTGTAGAATCTAGATAGTGTTAAAAATATTATTACTTCCAAATTTAAGGATAAAGTGTGGAGTAATAAAGAACTAGAGGGAAAAAGGGAACTTTGATATTAGAAGCAGATGACCAACCCCAATCTCGAAAACCAAAATTAACCTCATGTCTTGATGAGCATTAAGAAGAAAATGAATATTTCTAAGATAAGAAATAATTCTCATGAGCTTCATAAAAAAACTTAGCTTTGGTCGATTCCCAAAACACCATGGGATGAAATAGTTTGTTGTCTGTGCGATCCTAAAAAGATTGAATATGAAAAACACTTTCTTTCACTTCTTTTTTTAACATAAAAATAAAATATTTAAAAATTACAATTAATCTCTAATCTTCTTAAAGTTTAATAAACTATATAAATCTTAATAAACATTCATTATTATTATTATTACTACTAAACATTAATATAGTACAATCTAATTATAATAAAAATATTTAAAATTAATATTCTCATCACTACATAATTATAATTCTAATAAAAAAATACTTTACCAAATTTTAATCTTAAAAAATTTAAAAACCAAAATTTTGAAACGTTTTTCTATGTGATTATTTTAAAAAATATTACATATACTATAGCGATACTTAACACACTTATGCCATTAACATTATGTGGGGTTTATTAAATGTGTCTTATATAATATAGTATATTTTAAGAGCTTTATAATACATTCTTTTAAACAGTAATAAAAAATATAAAACTTTAATAATAAAGTTTTATATATGGTATAAAATAATAAAAAGTGATTAGAGGTTTAAATTAATTCAAATATTTTTTTAAAATAAATTTTTTATTTTTTTCACCTAGATTTATAATTTTAATATATAAATTTTATAATAATAATTAATGATACTAAATAGTATTAATAAATTGAAAAAATATATTTTTATCATAATATTAAATATTAATAATTTAATTTTAAATTAATAAATATATAAATAAATATAAGGATAAATAGTTTTTTATTTTTTTGGTAGAATTATATTTTTAACATGTCTAATATATTATTTTCATAAAGTTAGAAATTTCACTTCACCTCAAAATATCTTATCACTCTCTATCCAAAACAATTATGCAGATAAATCTATATATTAATTTTTAGTATTTATGTTGTTTTTTAATAAAATATATTATTTAAAAAATACATATTAATTTTTATTTGTATACGTATATTTTTATATGTATAGTATATTTATAGAATCAATATGGAATAAACCTTTCATATATATATTTTATTAGTTTATATTGTTTCTTTTTTTTTTAATTTCACTTTCACTTATAATTTCAAATTGAAATTAGTACCCATTTCTCATCCAAATTATAATTTTCAAACGCATAAATTTGTCTCATTTATCTGAATGGCGATCTCGTTCTCTTTGTAATTTCCACGAGAATATTTGATTCTCAATTGACACTTCTAGGTGTCTTATCCATCAGTTTCTTGATTTTGGCTAAATTTTATACAAGTTAAACATTCGCATCCTACAAAGATAGTTGGCATGCTCCTTTTTTATCCTATAATGTTTTGCTTTAGATTTGAGCTCTTTTTTAGTGAGTTGACACTTGGAGATAAGAATAATGAAGATATCAAAATATTGAAAATGTGTATTCTCACAATTAAGAATTTCATCTCATTTAAAAATTTCCTTTATTTCATTAATTTTTTTAGTAGTATTATCATTTAAAAATTTCCTTTATTTCATTATTTTTTTTAGTAGTATTATTTTGTTTAGTAGACCTTTATTAATATGAATCTTAATGTATATTTATTGGATAGAAACCCAAATTAATTTAGTTAAGATATATTTTTATGTGGTTGTTCAAAGTATTCACAATATTTTTAAACATTGATAAATGTTAAAATGAAAAGGAAAAATTGGAAAGTAAACCTAAACATACATCTTGGTAACAAACTTAAAATTAAGGTTAAAATATGGAAAAGATGGAGTAATAAAAAAGTTCACTTTTTCCTAAGACCTAAAACCTTAAAACTTTATAATAAATCATCTGTGGAATAGAATAATAAAGAAACTTTTAATCATAAATATATCCATGTTGTAAAATTGAATAATAAAACAACCTTTAATTATATATATATATATATATATATATATATATCTCATAATACTTTATCTAAATTAAACAAATCTATAGATACAAATAATATGTGAAGACCAAAAAGCATCGCATTTCAAAATACCAAAAATAATTAATACTAATAATAAAAACATATAACATAATCATCATCGTTTATAATACAAATATTCAAACTTAGCATATCTTCATATTTCTTCACCATATACACAGTAAATTGTTTACCATCCAAATATTCAAATTTAACATATATTTATATTTCTTCACTATATATACACTAAATTATTTACCATCTAAAGCAATTAAAAAAAATAATACATTCTTGACAACATCCCTAAAAGAAACAAAATGTGAAAATTAAATCACTTCATTGCCGACCACTATTCCAAACAATTGTATAACCAATGTGAAAGATAAGTAATCTATTTTAAAATTTTATTCAATACATAACCCAAAAAAACAAAAACAAAACAATCACTTTAATAATTTATTTTTTCCTTTTCAAACAAAACACTTATTTTCCCACATAATACTCAATCTCCTTATATAAAATTCAAACCTGGTATTTTTTGCCCTTTGAATCCAAACAATGCTTTTACAACATAATAATCAATTTCCTTACATAAAAGTCATATATCAGATAATAAGATATAATAATGTCAATTTCCTTACATAAAAGTCATATATCAGATAATATGATATAACAATGTAAGCAACTTTTGTCTTGTAATTTCTTTATTGATGGATCACTTCCACACGTCAATATGATAAGGTAGTCTTTTGACTTTTGCATTGATTGTACTTATGAGATCTCCTCACTGAAATCAAATAATTTGGTTTTTAAAAATAATAATAATTTAAAAAAAATCTACATATAATGTATAAATTTTTTAATATATAAAAATAATAATATATTTATCAATTTTTAATTTTTAATTAAAATAAATATTTTTAAGTAATTATAATTTAATTTTAAAAATGAAAAATTTAAATAATGTTTATAATAATTTTTTTAAATAATTGAGATATAAGATAACCAAAACCATATTTTTTTAATTAAAAATATTCCTAAAAAATAACAATTAAATAATTTAAAGATAATTTTTTAAATATTTTATTTTATTTATAATTTTTTTATTAAAAAAATATTATTTTAAAATAATATAATTTATTTTTTAAATTACAAAATATTTTTTTTCTTTATAATAAAAAATAAGAGAATTTCTTTTTAATTATTAATATTCATGATTATATATACTAAAGTTAATTTAATATCAACTCTTTTTTTAAGATGTATCAACCAACAATTATTTGGATAACTGAAAAGAAATGTATTACTTTTTTAATAAGAACATTATGAGTTTTCCTTAATATTATATAGCCAATTTGATGTTTATATTTTGTAAAATCTAATATTATATATATATATATATATATATATATATATATATATATATTTGGTGTGAAGTGAAATTAGATTATTGACAATGCATCAAGATTTTTGTATTGAGAGAGTTCATGTTCAAATTATAGTAAAATAAAACTATAACATGAAAATGCTGAAGAGATTAATATGCCTAGATTTGTTTATGCTAGGAGGTCGGCAAAAATTAAGAAACAAATGAGCATGAGGCTCAATATTTATTCATAAAATTAAGAGGGGTCAAAGGGTTCCACCTCTATGAGAGTGGCTTTGAGATGACCAACAACACCTTGATCTATTCCTTGGGCAAGACTGGGCTTGATGCACTCCATTCGATGGCTTATATCCTTCAATTAGAGTTGCAAGCGATCCAACAAGAGTATAATTTCATCCTCTGCATCATTCCTCTCTAAGAGAACTTCTCCCAGCAGAGTCTTCCTCTACTAATATAAATCAATAGTCTAAAGGTATTGGCTATGGTGTCCACGAGTATGGCCAATATCTCAGAGCCAAATGAATACATCTGCAAGAATTTCAGAACTTGAATGGATTTCACATTCCTAAATGATCTCCTCCTCAACCTCTCGTAGCTTGTGCTAGACACCTTGTGGAATTCGGTTGCAAAATTTTCATGCCATGGGATTTGCCTTGAATTTGTCACACAAACCACCCTGTGTGCCATGACTTCCACTTCCCCTATGACACTGAGATCTATGCCATGTTAAGGCGGTGACCAAGAGTAGGTATAGTGATAATAATTGATATGTAAAGGGGTGGAAATAGGCAAATCCCAACACTTGAGATAAAAAAAAGTGACGAGCAATGTCTTGTGGTTTAACCAACCCCTCCGAAATCCCCAAAGGAAGTAGTTAACCAAGCTAGAAATTAGAAGGAAACATCTACTATCCATGACAAAGAAGTCGCTAAACGAGAGCAAGGTGACTAGAGCATCCATCTAACAGAGGGAGGGTAGAAAGAAGTATGCAACCTACATTATAAATAAGATTAGGAGAGAACCATGAATCATCTTAGAACAAATAGGACAAAGAAGATGGCATCGAGGCGACATGAATGGATCATCCATTGATGGGAAAGTAGTCATTAAACCTAAGATGATGGGGAGGTGGCTCATATAAAGCGTGTTGATGGGGAATGGCATGACATGTCTCCTCCATTAATTGCATGGAGTGATGGTGGCCTCACCACCCCCTCCATTAATATGTCTGTTCTCAACCATATAGGGCCATATTTCATAATTATAGTATATTATAACACATTTTTTCTATAATATTAATATGTGTATTTTCAATGGAAGATTAAGGTATACTTATTTAATAATTTATTATATATTTATATAATATGTTATTGATTTCATTATTAATTATACATTTACATATTACATAACCCATATCATAAAAGATGAGAGAAGGCCCCAGAAGGTCCCACACACAATAGTTAATTAACAACCATTTTGGTAAAAAAAGGTCATTATGTTTTAGAAAATTTTAATTGATATAAAAATTATAACATGTTAATAACAACTCTTACATACTAAATTTCACAATCAATATTTTTATTGAAATATGAATTATAAGATGTAGATAATAACTCTCATTACTAAATTTCATAATCAATATGAAATACATTTTTATTGATATATGAATTATAACTTGTAGATAACAACTCTCACATACTAAATTTCATAATCAATATGAGACAACACAAAAAATCAAATAAAAATTTAAAATCATTAAAAAACATTTTAAGAATCCAAACATACCATATTACATAAATTTTCTTATATGTAATATATATATATTTTATTATTATTATATATATATATATATATAATAAATTTTCTCAATTGAGTTTAGCGTGAGTGGTTGGATGGAATTGTTGTTATCCACCCACCCAGGTTCAAGTCTTATAAGTTGACATATTGACACTCTGGAATAGAGAAACTTTGTTGTGCTCTTAAGTAAGAGTCTATACTGAGGGTTGGCCTAGTATCAACAACCTTTCTCTTGTCTTTGGGCTGAGAGGGAGGCTGAATTTCTTCCCCGATGATACCCAATGCCCAAAAATTTTAGTCCATTGTGTTTAGCTTGGGTGGTTGGGTAGAATAGTTGTTATCCTCCCCACCTAGGTTCAAGAAACGTAAGTTTACATGTTGACACTTTGGAATAGAGTAACTTTGATGTGCTCTTAAGTGAGTCGATATTGAGGGTTGTCTTAGTACCAACAACCTCTCTCTTGCCTTCAGGCTAAGAGGGAGGTTGAAGTTCTTCCCCGGGAGATACCCAATGCCCAAAATTTTATTCAGTTGAGTTTAGCTTGGGTGGTTGGGTAGAATATTTATTATCCTCCCCACCCAGGTTTAAGTATCATAAGTTGACATGTTGATGCTCTAGAATAGAGTAACTTTGTTTTTCTCTTAAGTGAATCCATATTAAGGTCTGACCTAGTACCAAAAACCTCTCTCTTTCCTTTGAGCTGAGAGGGAGTTTGAATTTCTTCCTTCAGCGGTAGCCAATGCCCAAAATTTTTCATTTTCGAAAAAAAAACTATATGTAACAAATTTATTAAAAAATTAAAAGTAATTTTTTTCAGAAATATTTCAGTTAAAATCACATAAGATAGAACATTTTTGACATGTTTCAAACCAATGAGTGTGGTTCATCTTTAGGATGAGATGATCAATCAGATCCATGCAATGAGCTTATATAGTTGTAGAGATGGTCAAACTAGCCGTTGGAATAACTACTAGTTTGACTAATAAGGGGAAATTAATAATAAACAGATTAATTATATTTAGTTTTAATTTTAAAATTCACCATGTTAAATTTTTTATAAATTTTAATAAACAATTTCAATCTAATCCATATTTTTATATTTTCTAATCATTAATATAAGGGATTATGTTAGTATTATTATCTAAATGTGAGGTTAAATGAAAAATGATTAAAATAATTTAATATAAATAATGTTCAATTATATAAAATTCTTTTAAGTCTAAATGTTTAAAAATCGATAAAAATAGGAAAATAATGGAAGGGGAAGGGGGCTGAAAATAATCAAACACCACCTAGGAATATAGGGCAGGTACCAATGCCTGCCAATATTCTATCCATCATCTCTATTGAGATCAACATTCCTTTTTTCATTCTCTAAGGCTTCCCTTAGCTTACGATGATGAAACTGGTCAATCCTAGCAATAACCATAGCTTCTTCGATGTAGATATGATGGTTAGTTTTTTCTGCATGCTCAACTAGGGCATATGATCAAGATCTTCAATGCTTAATGTCAGAAACATGCTCACAAATACTTTTATTTATTGACCGACCAGTTTCACTAATGTAAGGAGTCCCGCACGAGCATGGAATGATGTAGACACCTTTCCCTTCCCTGGGGTTCACAAGATCTTTAACTGACTTAAGAGAGCTGCGAATAGTGTTAAGGGGTTTGAAAGACGAAGACACATTATGCTTCTTAAGGATCCTAACAATCTTATCGGTGGTTCCGTGAATAAAGGGAAGGTGCACTCCGCATGACCATTCATTTTTCTCTTTCTTATTATTAGGACCTTTTTCAACTTTAAGAAAGGATCTAAGGCCCTGGGATCTACTATAACCATTCTTAAAAAATAAATTTAGGAGGTGGGTCTTTTTCCCTTCGAGGTGAGATTCATCCAAGATTCTCAACGCCCTAGTGGCTAAGGTGTTAAGGACCCCTAATTTCTAAGTAGGGAAATGACGCGAGCTAGTGTGAAGATATTGCTCAGTATGGGTTTTCTTTCGAAAAACCTGATGGGAGAAAGAACCATATTCATTTCTTGAAATAAGAACATCTAGGAAGGGAAGGCTACCATTATCCTCAATTCCATCGTAAACTTAATGGAACAATATTGACTATTAAGATGATGGAAAAAGAGATCTAAATTTTATTTGTCATGGGGCTAGACGATGCAAGTGTCATAAAAAAACCTTTTCCAAAGATTTGGTTGGAACAACGCTGAAGAAAGGGCCTTGGATTCAAGGTCATCCATGAAATGATTAGCTACTACTGGGGATACTGGGGGAACAAATGGCCACACCACAAGTCTGGTCAAAGAATTCACCTTCAAAACTAAACAAAGTAGAGGTGAGGCAGATTTTGACTAAAAAGGAAGTATCAGGATCTGTAATGAAATTGATGACATCAATAGCCTCATTAATGGGGATATTGGTGTATAAAGGAACCACATCAAAACTTACCAACTTATCATCTAGATCCATTTTTAAGCCCTTTAACTCATTAATAAAAGAGGAAGAATCCTTGACAAAAGAGTCTGTACGACCTATGAGGGGCTTAAGCTTATTGGCTAAAAACTTAGCAAGAAGATACATGAGACCACCTGTGCTATTAATAATGGGTCGTAGGGGGGCCCCATCTTTGCGGATCTTGGGAATACCATAGATCTTGGGAGTAAGAGGGTTACTTTCAATAAGCTTCTTACTCAGGGAGCTAACAGAGCTGCTGGATCCACATAATTATCCCAACCCCTATATTAATTAGTCATGATTTTAAGAAACAAAATTAATAATAAAAATATAAATTAAAATAACCGTTTAAAAAAATATAAATTGTATAAATTGTGAAACCTATAACCAATATAGTAGTTATAATATAATTATGTAAAACATGGTACATCAAAGTGATTTTTGTACAATATTGATGTCCATAAAAGTTTTAAATCTGCATTTTAACTATTTTTAATAAATTATGTTAAAATAATATGTATAATTATGTTAGAAGGTGTTTTTTATTATAAAATTTTGTTTATGATTTTGAATGGCATAGTTTATGCATATGGATGAGTTTTCTATGATGAATTTTGAAGTGTATTCAACTATATATAGTTTATATAGTGAGAAAATATATCATAATTCAGTTGTCAAATTAGTAGTGAGAAGAACCATCCCTTGCTTCTATCCACAGACGCAGGCTAACTCATCACTATTATTCAAGGAAAACCATGCCACTTGGAATAAGTACCAGGGAAAGTTTTAAGGATGGAAAATTATCTTAAAGTTTAGAAACCTACGTGAATCATACTAGTCCCTAACATGCAAACTATAAAATGTTTAGCGATATGTTTGTAAAAATATTCAAATTTCTAATGATTTTATATAGTCTCTATAAAACTTTGGAGATTTTTAATGTAAAATAATTTTATGATATAAAATTTGGGTGAATCATTTTTAGGAAAAAACATAATTGGGAAAATATTATTTTTTGGAAAAAACATAGAAAATTAGCCCACCTGCGAATATTAGCCCCTAAAATTTTCCCTGGGAATTACCCTCTAGGGGTTTGTAAGGGGGAATAATTTCACTCCTGCTAGATTCCTTTGGGTCTTGGGTCGTTAACTTGTTTCCTTACGTACGAGGAAGACAAGTTCTTAGCTAAGCAAAAGTAGTTTTGGCCTGTATACAATGTTTCACTTTTTTTCTCCATTTTTACTAATATTTTTTATCTTAAACTTTAAAAGTCAGTTTGTTTGTTTGTTTGTTTTCTTTTTCCCTTTTTATAAGTTAGAAAAGTTATTCATGATTCAAAAATTTTATTTATTCATGGCTTCTATTTGTTTGTGTTGTATGATTAGAGAAACTAGATTATAGACAAAGTAATATAGTGTTCATAGTCCAAAATAAAATTGAAAAAAACAATGCCCAAACTCAAAATATTTGACTAGATTTGTTGCCTCCTAGAAGGGGAAAACAACAGGGAAAAACAACAAAAAGGGGAAGCCTATAGAGCTACATTTCTAAAGGAGACTAATATAGACCTTTGTTCTAGTGTTGGAAAGAATATCCCTTGTAAGAACTAACAAAGCATCCCAAAAGTTAAATGTCATGAACATAAAAGAAAAAAAATGTGCATTAAGAAGAAAGGGAGGTGTCCAAATTTTAATTTGTAGGATGAAAACATTGGAGAACCTGGAGATGATCCCATATCTAATCTCGCTAAGTGGCCTTCCACATCAGTAGGTTGTCTTGATTTTTTTGTATGTCAACCAATACCTTCCCAAGAAGAAACTTCACATCCCAGTAAATATGGAGAATGTGGAAGTAACATTTTTGATGACCCCTCATCTTGTTGGTGTCCAAAATCAAAGCAGACATCCCATCTGAAACCTATGAGTCTAAGACTCATTGGCATTCATGGCAAACCTCACCTTCCATGTCGTGAATTTATAACTAAATATTTGGTGGGATGTGGATTTGGAAGTTATGGGTATAGGATTTATTTTGAAATACTATCCAAGAACCACCAAAAGTGCAATTATTATTACCTCATATGCAATAGCAGGCACATTTCCATGTCATTGTAGTTGGAGGAAGTAAAACACAAGCAAGACTGAGGAGATTCTAAAGAAAGGTATGCGAGAGCTTAGGGAAAAGAAAGAATGAAAAATTATCCAACTAGGAGAGAGAAGAAGTAGAGGAGACCAAAGGAAAACTATCTTTGCAAGTTAGAGCCAGCGAGGGTGAGTGAAAAACTAGAGGAGGAAGAGTTTGTAGAAATGCCTCATATGGAGAGCCTCAGTTGAAAGTCATGGTGGAAGGGGTAAACAACATGAGTGTGAGACACATCAATAGAAACGAAACCAAGATAGATCCATATTAACTCTGGATCTATCAAGCGTAAAGATGGATCAAATCTTTGGAGACGAAAACATTTTTCCTAGTGCAAAACTTGAGGAAATATTTGCAACTACAGAGATTTGATTCCTCTCAGTGCTTAGTAGAACCAAAGTTAAGATGGATCTATGCTGGTTTGGCCAATACACTAAGTATATGTTTTAATGATATAAATAAATTATTTTCACTTATTATATATATATATATAGAGAGAGAGAGAGAGAGAGAGAGAGAGAGAGAGAGATATTAACATTTTAATATGGATAATATGAATCATAAATAAAATATTTCAAAGTCAACTCTCTCTCTCTCTCTCTCTCTCTCTCTCTCTCTTTCTCTCTCTCTCTCTCTCTCTCTATATATATATATATATAGATATTACTCGCATTAAACTATTTTTTTTTTCTCTCTTTTTAATGTGATATATCAACTCCATATTAAGGATTAAATAAATTCCACATCTCCTTTGCAATGGAAAGTTAAAATATATTAAAAAAAATCATTTAAATTACTTTATTTTTTCTCTCTAACCTTTTAATTATGGATGATACTCAAATATTTTGTGTTATTTGTTTTAAATATTACATCTCGACTAAATATAGAATGAATTGCATGTCATGTAAGATAAAAAATATTATTTTTACATACTATTTGTCAACTCCATTCTTTTTTTTTTACAAGGAGTAGTTTTTCTATTAAATCAGTGCCATGATGCCGCAAAATACTGCGGGGAAATTCATATTTTATTCCACAATGCTAGTTATTCTAAAGGATACAAAAAGGAAGGGCCAAGATATTTTGCTCACAAACCATTGTTGACATAGATTTTATCTAATAAGTGGTAACTATATACTCGAAAAAATTGCCCAACTAGAAACAAAATTTTATAGAGTAGGGACATGAATTATGGGGGATCAATAGACATGCTTCCAAAGTGGTTTCCATGGGAGATGCTCACCATGCTACGTTTTTCAGTGTTTATCCTCTTAATTTGAAGCTCGGTCACTTGGCGTCTTATGGCTTACAATTCATCATCTTGGCGGTTGATATGGGCCTGTAGTGTCTAAAATTCCTCGACCAAAAATAGAGTGGTATTGGTAAGATGAAGAATATTCCGTTGAAGAGAAGAAATATCCATTAGATTGTTAACTGGAAGGTGAGGGAAATTGTAGAAGGTATGAGGGGTGCTTGGACCTCTGCTAGTATGTTCATTATGCTCCATAATTGATGATGAAATTAGAAAATCAAGGTCATGAGGGAAGTGAAAATAGGGTTCTAGAGAAAGAGGTGACCACAAGAAAGATAAGGGGAAGCATCAAAGGGGTGAACATAGTCGGGGGAGGACCGGGGTATACTGCATTCGAATAACCACTTAAACCAAAAGAAGCACAACTATGAACCCAATAAATGAGAAAAAGAGGACTAAAGCAAGGGACGAGAATGAAGTGAACTTGAAAGAAAAGGACAAGAGGCCTTAGAAGAGGAAAGAAGACACAATTAGCATGATATTGGAAACTTACCACCACACAACCAAATTTACCACCATTATCCTGGTATAACAGAGTTAGGGATGGGAATAAAAAAACAACGCAGACTTAGAGACCTTTAAATTTGCACATAGGACCACCTTGAGAGACCTCTCATGAACCTATGATGCATAAAACTCGACTTACTTGCAATCACTTCAAAATTTTGATAAAAGGACCTTGATAAAGGATCTCCATAGTTTTATTCTAAAAATTTTCAACCAAATTTGAACCTTAGAACAAGACCATAAATTATTTCTGTTGGTGAATCGTTTTTCCTTTGAGGAGAGACCCTAGTGTCCTAGAAGGTGCACCGGGATCTCAAAGAAACTCCCACGACTATAATACTATAAAGTGATATCATCACCTTTATCCATAGATTTTATCTATGGGCAAGGGGATTCACATGCATCACTCATTGCATCGAACATAATTCCATTAATTCACATCTCTTGGGAGTTATCATAAATCCACGAATGAAGTATGGAGTATAAATGGAGTTCTGATCAGTTGTGTAGGATGTCACATGTTTGGAATGAATGGGTGCATTACCTAAATGACCTACGACGTCCACCTCGACCATGATGACATACCCATTTCGTATGATCCCTATGTCAAAGTGTGGAATGAGAAGGGAAAGGGCGGGGGGGATTATAAAGGAACCAATTTGGAACCCCTAAGTAGTGTAATACATGGCTCATAATGTTATGCTTCCTAACAGTAGAAAATGTTAAGGAGAGTTTATTAGAAGAATTCATGGTATAAATTTCCATCCAAGTGCCTTGTTGATGATTCCGATGCCAGGTTCTAAGAGACAGTCCTTGTTGGACTGCTTATCTACTATTTTATTTTCAGCCCAAAGAATGTGATAGAAGGTCTTGCTAGGAAATAAATGAAAGATACTGAGAATTATGTTCAATAAAATCCTTAGGTGATTTTTTTAGGAAGTGGAACCTATTGCAAATATTGAATGGTTACAAAAGAGTCACCAAGAATTGTGATTCTCTAGATTTCCCAATATTTTAATATTTGTTGACCAAAAATAAGGCCACACATCTTAGCGAGATTGTTTGACCTGTGACTAGGGCCCTAAGAGTACTTTACTTCTTTATGTTCATCGGTATTCAAGAGAACCCCCCCCCCCCCCTCATACAACCCCAAGATTCCTTTTGGAGGCTCTGTAAAAAAATACGATCCAAGTTTTCTATGATTTTTTCCAATTCTCAAATTCTGCATCTAAAAGTAGAAGTTCTAGGGATCGCCTAATGAGTAGTGTGAAGGGGCATGAGTGGGGAAATGTCCCAAGGGGTCATGAAGCAAATCCCACCATATGAACTATTAACTATCTAAAGCAGAATCACAATCCTTGAAATTTTTTCTATTATGCTTGACATAGAAAGAGAGAGCTTTAACCACCGTAGCTTTGGGAGGAATAGATAAATTTTTAAAAATAGAGTTGTTTTTAGACAACCAAATCTGCCAACAAATGTAATTAGGATGAGAGATACAAATGAACTTAAAATTTGGCTTCCCTATAAGATATCTAGAGTATTTATTGTGACAACCGAAAATGAGGATAGGGAGCTTGGAAGGCGAAAGTAACTTGGAGGACAAGGGGCCTAGAGCTAGTGACCATACATGTTGGGTGTAGGAGAAAAACAAGAAAATATGGGGGATCGATTCTTCATTCTGATGATAGGATAGAACACCGTGAAGGTCCTTGGATGCCTCTTTTTTGGAGGTTTTCGAAGGTAGAAATTTTCTTATGCATGATATTCTAGCATAAGGTATAAACTTTTGGAATGGAATTATTTAACCATAATTTTTCTAATGAGAATATTTAGGGGGTATCTGCATTGAGAATATACTTATTTCATATCTAAATTTTATTTTATACAAGTGCGGTTTCCACCCAAATAATCTTCTTCTTGTTGGTCCCATGGAGGACAACTCAACAAGTTTTCTTTGAGAAGATCCACAAGCATAGAGAGTTTTTTTGAAATATTTTATAGCTTCCATCCTAACCATGATCCATAGCTATCCCATTAGGATATTTGGGCAAACATAGATATCTCTTGATTGAAAAAACAATGTTAGAGAGGTCTTAATGCTTCAGATTCCTTCAGAGGAGGATGATTCAGTATGGATTTTGACCAAACATGAATGCTAGACCCATCCCATGACATCCATCTAAGATGGTTGGAGACAAAATATGACGAGGATGAAATGTGTTTCCACACAGGGGAGAAGTGTATTAAATAGGGAAGAAGGTTTTTCCTAGTCCTAGGATCATTTGGAAATTTGTTTTCTATGAGGACTTGAGCCCACCAGGATTCAGGATTAGTTTTTATTTTCCAAGCCAAATTTTCTCCCATATCCTGGTTCCTCAAACCTGTAACACCCCATTCCCACATCTCCCCAAGCAACAACCATACCGGGTAAATATGCGATGAGAGGCTACTATAATGAGATTCAACCTCCTAGGTGACCTGAAGGAAGTGTAATTGATGGAAACATAACATACAAACCTTGTACAACAACAACGACACCCCCAAGAGGCAACCCAACCATTTAGGCATCTTACCCCTGGGTCACACTGACATTTTGACCTCTTTGAGCCATATCTGTGGACATAACATTACATGCTAGCATCCAGGAGGATATAAACACAAGAATAACACTACATTCCAATGGTCAGGGCCCCAAATATTCTGTTTTGTGCCAATGACCTTGGGATTATAGGCACCTTTTCAGGCCCAGAACCTAGTGCTCTGCCCAAAACTTCATGAAAATTTCAGAGAGGATAAATAAAAACATGAAAATGATATGAAAGAAATCACATCAATAAGAAATCATCTAGACTCCTCCTAGCCATGACAGTAATTTTGGAAAACATGTCACAAACATGAAAGCTACAGGTATAAACAATATAATGTAGCAAAGGGGTTTTATACTTATCTGAGAATCTCTAAGTAGCATGTCTCCCTGACATCATTAGTTGCAATATAATCTATTTTACCATAAATACTTTATGCATTCATTTACAAGTAAAAACATGGATAGATCCATACATCATCACTGATAAAATAGATGCTTATAAACAACACAATAATAGTAGAAATACAATGGATATAAAAAAAATAGAATCCACATAATAACCACAACATTTTCATACCAAGTACCAAAGGAATGAGCTCTTCATTAATGAATGTAGAAACCAAAGGGAGATGGGACTTCCACATTCCACCCGACCATAGATTAGATGAGCCAAATCTCTCTTTAGCCAATCAGTCCCGTGCCATATTCTAAGCATGAATGTCAGACTCAAACTGAAAGAAAAAACTAGGCCATCCCGAGGCTAAACCACCTCACCCTCATCAATATAAATAAGGCTTTATCGTGATCCATACCCCATCACTAAGCCAAAAAAATAAACATGTCATAACTGACTTTACCGTGATCTACACGTGATCAATAGGCCAACACAAGCATGGATATCATCGGATTCTCTCTGCCTAAACCATGAGGAATTTTCATGTCTCCTAGTATCTCAGGATTTATCGCAACCCATAGTCCGAATCAGGGGTCACTAGGACCTAAACTGAGAGATACTCTCCAGGATTTATCGTGTATCCCAACTTGGGATTCCTAGGCATGATGGAGAGAAAACCGACTCTAGGATTTACTGTATATCCCGCCATTCTGCTGAGGAAACACATTATCCGGATTTACCGCAACCCATATTTTGGTTCATGGGTTACTAAGACATGTGTTATATCAATTTGAGAATCCACTCCACTAAACTTTGAATCCATTCGAAAATCCAGCTAAACCAAAAAATGAGAAATCCACAACACCATGAATATCTGGAAATGGAAAGGTTAGGTTGAAAACACTTTCACACCTAAAAAAAACCATGCCAAGATAGAAAATAACCACATGAAATACCATGCATGCCATATCTAGCAAGGAAAATACACATGCAAATCATTACCTGCCAATAATCCTATTGTAGTTGCTTGATTCTTGCTCCTCCTTTCTTGCTTCCTCCTTCTTCCTGCTTTCTTTCCTTCCTTTCTCCATTTCCAAAGTGCTCCAAGAAACTCTGCGTGTCCAAGGGTGAGTGTGAGAGAAAGAATAATGAGAGAAATCCAAAAATGGACTGAAAAAATGTACCAACTGATCCTCAGAAGCCTTTTTATGGAAGAGACCTCTATTTTCCTCATTTTCCATTATTTTCATTAATTTTCCTCCTCACATGCAACATGTGACCTTTCATCTCCCTTTTCTCCTAAGTTCCATTATTTTCATAAATAAATGTGCCAAAAATTCCATTTTTCCTTTCCAAATCCTTTGCCTTTTCCTTTTCAAATTTCCTTAGCCATAATAAACCAAATGAACACCCACTAGGATGTTTATCCCAACATTCATCTTGGAATAAGTGTCCCATAAACCGTGGCTATTATTTTTATATTTTATTACATGGAATTTTCACTAGGGCTGTTACAAAACCTAGATCACGAATCCCCAGACTGAAATTCTCTCGAAGTTCCCAAATGGTAGCCCAATTGACCAAGTGGATTTTTTTTAGAGGACTTGCTACCATGACATACCCTGGTTAATATTCCTTTATTGTAAATAAATTTTAATTAATTAAATGGTTGAGAGAAAGGGACATAGATTCTAGTTGCTTGAGGAGGGAGATTGCTTAAGGAATGGATTATTTTAAATAATAATCCTAGTTGGATAAGTGGTTTTAAATGGGATGAATGCATAATAAATTTAACAGAAAATAAGAGGACATGCCCAAGTGTTTTTTAAGCCCCCCAAAAAAATAAATAAGAGGAAAAAATATTAAAAAAAGCATGGGATGCACTGTCCAAAGAAATTTTTGACTCTGTGGACCATTGGAAAGTGATAACTAGTGGATATGTTGACAAGCACGGAAATAAGGTTGTGAGAGCGAGAACTCATTTCATGTATGTACATAAGAATGGGGCAGAGAACTCACTCTCATGCATATGTAGAGTAAGAGAGTTAGTACCTAGTATTTATCAAAACTAACAGCGATTAAGATATGGAGAAAGTGAGCCAAATAATGAACCTTCAAAGAGACATGTATCGGGTGAAACAAATTATGGAGAGCAGTGGCTTACTTTAAGGTTGAAGAATCACTGGAATCTTGTGGATTGATGAACCACTAGCTAGGAGAGAAGCACCCAGGTGCTTGGAGAGTTGATGGACCACAAATTTTGACAACACTAAAGCATGATCTCATTGATGAATTACCTAGTAAAAGTGGCTTCTACACTCCAACAATAACTTATCCACTAAAGTGTTTTCCTTGATGCAGAATCTCTTCTCTTGAAAGTGAGATAAAAACTCTTTGCATTGTGGTATCCTGGCATGGATGTGATTATGCTTGAAAATACTGAATAATAACGTGTGTAGTTGGTGCATGAAGGAATTTTGGTTGTTTGGTATCTTATTTAAGTTGTTCTATTGGTTGAGATTCCTCAAAATCGCTCCACCTCAAGCATTGGAATCTGGCTTGGGGGTGACAACTACAAGCAATGATGGTTGTAGCTTATCTATGGTTGGGTGGAGAATTAGAGTCCCACTCTTAGTTTCCAGGTCTCTCATAAGATAAGTTCACTCTTATGTTTGGTGCTTGAGTTTGTTATTATGTCTCTATTATTTGCATGGAAATATTGTTATGCTAATGTTGTGGAGTGTTGTTCTTGCATAAATGAAGAATTTAAATGATTTTGTAAAGATCCTGTGATATGGTCCATTACTCGTGGATGCGTCAATATTGAAATAAATTCATCATGCCCGCACATAAAGAGATTGTAATCCCTGTAAATGAGTAATTTATTTGTGTATACCTATTGGTATAATTGGTATTTGTGATGCTGACTCGCACATGTTGATAATAACAAAAGTGATTTCCTGTGCATAAGTATGCCATGAACATTTTATTAGGAATGATTTAATTCATGTAATTATTTGAGTCTACAAATTGGTCTAAATGGCCCGTGTATTGAGAGATAGATAGATATCAATAATATTTATCATTCTATTGAAGGAATGGTTCAATTCATGTGTTTATTTTGAGCTCGAATATAATATAATTATTTGAGGATGCAGAACATGCTGCAGGCCAAAGTATATGTATATGAATCTGAACTTGGAGTCAGAATCCCAAATTTATAATGGAACCACCAGACCCAAGACCTCGTTTGATTTCTCAGCGTGTGTATGTGTGTGTGTGTGTGTATAATAGGTGCAAGGAAGAGCCCCTTAAAAACCACTAGATTCAAGCCACTGCTTTCCATTATCACACATGGCTAAGAGGTAGAGCCATTGATGGAATGAGGAGTAACCTTTTCGATATATAGGTCAAGAGGTGGGTCACATGCTTCATGTGACTCAGGCTGGATCACTTTGGACAATGCATAGATCAATGGTGGAGATTCATTGGTGAGCGGATAGTGGGGATTCAAAAGCGAAACCCCCTTCCTTATATGTACAAAATATGGTCGCCCCCCCACATATTGTCGATCGGGCAGAGATGGGACAGGGTCGTTGGATTCAAGCGATGGAACTGTGAATGAAGCCATGAACGTGGACCCCCCTAGAAAATTCACAAGGAGGATGGAGGGTCCGCTATTAAATAAGAATTTTCAAGAGTGGATAACTCATAGTTGCACACGTGTCTCATAATTTTAGTCCCTGGAGGATCTGAGGGAAGAACCAAGGGGAACTCCTGAGATCAAATCCTAGGGATGATGTGGTGGTAACGATGGAGAAAGACTCTAGCTAAATGCTATGGGGAAAATCTATGGTCAAACACATAGTTACGTGGCACATGGCATGGAGGGTGTGATAAGGGATGATGTCACCCTGACGTTTAAGGCCAATGACATCACCTTGAACCCCATATATTTTTGGAAAAAAGCATAGTAAAATTCTCAGGATTTAACTTCTAAGGTGATGTGGCCATAGATAGCCTGCACTAGCATCCATTTGAATAAATATTATATAAATATATGTCTGCATGGGTTGGTCCATGTGGACCATAGAAAGGGGATTAATACGTGACCCACTATGAATAGGCCAACAATTGTGTGAAATTACCACATGGGTGGTGAAATGGCAGATGACTAGGGTAGCCATGTGGGGGCCATGTGGAAGATTAAATGACGTGGCATTGTTTGATAGGATATATTTAAACGACCATATGTTTTGATCCTGATGTTAGTTTGGGGTAAATTTTATATCATTGGAAAGGTATCGACAAGATGGCTACAATGTTGTTATCCATTTTAATTTTTTAAGGAAGTGGAAAAATGGTTAAAAAAATTGACCCCATTTCTATAATTGGACCTTCAATATTGGGTAAACATATTAAATACCTCATTCTAACCTTAGTTAGGGTTGGGGTTAGTAGGGGGCATGCTACATAGTTGTTTCATAGCTTCTAGGTTCAACACTTGGACTGAATAGGCTCTGTCACATAAGAAGTGTAGACAAAATTTTAACCCTAGACCTTGGGGATAAACTAGTGCCCTGTTACAACTTAACAAAGTAGTGGATCTAGTGCTTGGATATTGGGAGCCAGGGTGGAGCTCAATCTATGAGTAGCATAGTTGAATATGGAAGAGTTTGTATGCCATTTATAGCATTTGATTTTTATTTGTATACTTGTTGTAAGGATTCTCTGGTATGATTGTTTTTGTTGAAAAAAATGCAATGGTAATCCTTGTGTTGCATGGCATAGTTATTTCTGCCAATTATATAGATATCTGTGTGTTTTTGTGTTGATTTTTTGCGTGTTCATGTGAATTCTCATGTGGCATGAGGCATTAAGGAAATCCATGTATTGCTTGTATTACATAACATAGCTATTTCTGATTGAATTTAGATATTTATGTATTTTTTGGATGGATGGGAAAATCCTAGGGTTTGTATTTTATATGATAGAGACCCTTGATGGCATGAAATAAAAGTGTTTGCAACTCTATTAGAGAGTCAAGTGGCTGATAATTTCTTATTGTAGGTGTTGGTAATAACATTATGACCATGACTTGTATATTGGTCGTCTTCATGAGAAAGGTGAATGCTGGTGTAATAGTGTAATGAATGGTTACGTGCTAACTCGAGATTGCATACAGGTCCTATGGTGCATTTTGTAAATGTGAAAAAATTATAAATATGATAGATGCATGTGGTTTCCTAACTGACCCCCTTGAGGTTGCAGATACCATGATTGTTTGCCTTGGAAAAGAGGTTGAACTTAATGGATATCATTAGACTTAGTAAGATGGTTGATCCCTGGAATTGATAATGTTGGTTAAAATTTTAAAAGGGCTAAAATTTCTTAAATTTTTTGGAAATGGTGGTCTTGTCAAAGAGTGTGATTTTAGTTAATGTTGATGGTCTTGGTAACGAGTCTTATTTCTAAAATATATGATGACATGATGGTGAAACTACCAATATATACAGGTATGTATATTCCTAATTTTTGAAACCTTCTTGATGTATATGTTAAATGGTGCCCTGGTTGAGATATGTGGTTGATAAAATTTTGCAGAAGTGTGCACAACTGCAAGGTAGTGTGTTTTTCCTTAGCCTGGAAATGGGACAACTTATATATTATTTTTTATATTTTGTTAATACATTAACAACTGAGTGTGTGTGGCAACACATAACAAGATATAGTGGCAGCGAAAGGTGATCTGAAAATGGGTTGTATAACTTGTTATGATTTTCAAGAACCTCCCACTCAGTTAAACAAATAAAAGATATAGCTTATACTTGACTTGTGCAGAAATTTATACTTGAAACAGGTGTAAGAGCCATATAATGCAGAAAATAAACATCAACACATAACAACAAATTTAATCTAAGATTTCACCCGAATATCATGGGCTACGTCTCCTTGAGCCTTTGTCAATTGACTTGGCTCTTTGGGATTATGATGTGAAATTTATTTTACAAGTAAATAACTCAACTCCAATGGATATCTGAACTTAACCATTGGTATTAGAACATCATCATACCCCTGATCATGGCTGTTATCACTCTGAAAACAGAACTAGGTTCCCTTAGTTTTGATTCAATCTGTCAGTGTCCTTAAGCTTCCATGAGCTTTGAAGTGGCACTAACTCCTTCATAATTATTTTTCTATCCCTGAAACCTCACCTACTATCTCCAACACATATCAGACCTCCAAAATGGACTGATCATTTGCTCAAAATGAGCACTGGCTCCCCAATCTAGGCCTCCATCTACTGATGACCCTGGTGTTGAGCCTCAAAATTGTGTTTTCTTTCATTCCATTTTACCTCATTTTCCTTTGTCCATTGCTATCCTAGACCCAATTGATCAATGAATATAGTTAAAATTACTTCTAGAATGATTTACATGACTGACTTGCTAAGTTTTGTGATTTTTTCCATTGTAAAGAATTTTGACCGGAACTAGCTGCAGAATGCAGACATTCCGTAGCTAACCGACGATTCTGCAGCTGTCTTCACGTTTGAGTATGTTCCAGGTGGCCTCTCAAGAAAAACCGCATATGGGCATAATCCACGTCATGTCTACATGGTTCGTTTCTCATCATGGAGGAAGAAACGAATTCTGGGTATGGTTTTGGAACGTGGGAACACATTTAGGAAGGAAGACTTCTATTAGGACTGTCTCAGTCCAGATGTCTTTTCCTTTTCACGCAGCCACTTCAAGAGTCCTAATGTGATTCCGATAAGGAACGACAGTGTTCCTGAATTGTTGCAAATATTGTTATTTACATTTGTTATATAAACACTTGGGAAACCGAGAGCTAGGGGATTTTTGCTAGATTTTACGTTAGATTTTTCTTAGATTCTGTGCTACATTCCTGAAGACGCAGAGTGCTATGTTCAAGTTCTTTCATCTTTAATGAAGCAGACAGTGTTGTTTTGAAAGCGTTGATTTAATTTGGAGTTGAATTTTGTCAGGTGGTAGAGGGCCCCTGCCTCTTGCACGGATTTATTTGCGTAAATTAGATAAGTATTCTAGCTGCCTTTACGTTTTTGAATTTGAATTAGTAGTTGTTTTAATTATCTACTGTAGTTGTACTCATTATAACTCTTCCACAAGAAGAAACTCTTCCAAAAGATTATAATGATGAATGGGAAATGGCTATAGTATTGTAGGATTAGAAGTTGAATTCATAGTTGTTTTTAATTAGCTACTGTAGTTATACTAATTCTAACTCTTCCACAAGAAGAAGCTCTTCCAAAAGATTATAATGATGAATGGGAAAATGACTATAGTATTGTAGGATTTAGTTGTAGTTTTTGTTGTTCACTATCACAGTTACACTTGTTCTAATCACTCTTCCACAAGAAGAAACTCTTCCAATAAATTCTTAAGGAGTCCAAGACATGACCGTGATAATGACTGATTTAGTTGTGTGTTTGCACTAAGTACCATCTCTGTTCTTGCTCTTAAACGCTTGTCCAAAATATCATAATGATGAGTGCGATATGGATATGATATCTTAGTTTTTCATTTCTTTCAGTCCTTTATGTTTGCATTTGCACTCAATTACACAGTCAGAATTGTTCTAACTCTTCCAAAAGAAGGAACTCTTCCAAAATATCAACAATGATGGACAAACAGACTGTATAATTTCATAGAATAATGCATGATAGTACAGTTAGGATACTCCGGAGTTTCATTGCACTTAATTCATGTTTAGTTGTTTTGTTTTGGGTTTGATAATGACTTGTAGTTTAACACTGTTTTAGGCTAGTGACATTTTAGGTTTGGTTGTAGCTCAATTCATTGCATTTGCACTCCATATTCAGTTGTCAATCACTGCATACTAGATTACTTCTATTACTTCTGCCCAGTTAAAACTTTAACATTCTGCACCTTCATTATTTACAAACCTCTTCTTGTTCTAAAATCCATAATTGATTCATCACCATATGAATAGAAGACAACATCATTTTAAGGCCTGAAGTACCTCTGCAATTTCCTTATCATTTCATAAAAAGAGCCCTCCCTCAAAAGACTACTTTGAAGAGAAATCAATAACTCTTGAGTAAGGTTTTGTGACATTCAATTAAATTGCAGAATAGAGTTAGGAATTAGCTTTAGATTAGAAGATCTTATGATGGTATAAATGTTTTATTCCAAATATGCTTCAACAAATCTATAATCAAGGATAAAATGATGCATCATTATAAGTTAGTTGTTTAAACTCTTTAGTTAAGAAGATTTGCATACTTAGTTGACCATGTCTCAAGTTCTCTCTCAAATGCCTTTGATGAAAGAATTTGACAAGATTAGTTTGTGTTTTGAATCATTTCCTTAGAAGTCATTATCAAGCTTCATTTCTGCTTAGTCATAGTTTAGATTTGATACTGCTTCAGTGTTTGCAATTGCATTTTTCATTTGTCATCAACCAATTAGGCTTCACTCTATTTTTAATCATTAGCTGCTGTCCATTAGCTTTCTAGTCATTTTCCTTGTGAACATAAAACCACCAAAAGACCAAAACATCACAAAACACTACACACAACGCATTAAGAAACAAATAAATTCAGGTACATACACACTTCACTCACTACAACCTGTTGACAATTAAATGAGCTCAGTTTAGGAGACTAGATTGAGACCAAAGATTTTGGCGCCGTTGCCGGGGAAGTGAAAACTAGGTAACCTTTGTTTCTTAGCATCCAAAAACAATTTTATGCGTAGGGAGAGAGATTCAAGGGGAAGATTTATAAGCAACAGAGGCAGAAGTTTGATTTCTAGAACACCACTTGTTTCATCTAGATCCAGAGCTAGTACACCTTCAACTCAAACCCATCTTCCATCCTCTTCTGATCCTGGACTTCTAGAAGATCTAAGGTCAACTATTCCATTAGAGAAACCTTCCACTTCATCCACTGAACCTGCCATAGAAGAAAATCTAAAGACTCCTAGTAGGGATACAAATCTTTCCACTTCCACAGAAGAGTCAACCATGGCAGAAGAAGGAGGAGGAGGAGTTTTTAATGGAGAAAACACACTATTTGGAGGAAGAGGTAGAGGTAGAGGAGAAGGAGGTAGAGGTGTAAATGGAGGAAGAGGTAGAATAGGAAGCTCTTTTGGGTTCCCTATACTTGATGAAGAAACCAATACAACCATGAAAAACATTTCACCTTCTATCCTTCCAAACTTCTATGGACTTAAAACTGAAGATCCTGAAACTTTCTTATTCGAATTTGAAGTGCTGTGTAGGACTTATGACTACCTACAAGATGCTCAAAAACTGAAATTATTTCCTTCAACTTTGAAGGGAGCAACATTGAAGTGGTTTATGAGTCTAATCAATAGTTCTATTAGAACATGGGAAGATATGAAACAAGCATTTCTAGAGAGATACTTGGATTATTGTATGCCGGTTAATCATAAGGAAGAAGTGTTCAAGATGTTACAAAAAGAAGATGAAAACTTAGAAGATTTGTTGGAAAGATTTAATTGCAACATCAAAAGGGCAAAAATGGAAAATCTAGATCAAGACACCTTAAAAGCTCTTTTGTTGAAAACAATTAGGGATGAATGGTTGGATATCCTAAACATGATGGGAAAAGGGGATATATCACAACTCACATTACCAGAAATATCTGAGTTATGTATCAACCTTTCAAGAGGGAAATCTAAAACTGCCAAAGGTCCAAGAGATCCTGCTCTTGCAAGGGCAAGTAAATCTGCTTCTGGGACAGTAAGTAGATCAGAAATAGGACACATGCTTGATGACTTTAAATATGATATCTTAGGGAGTCTTAGTGAACAAATAGACACCCTTAAGATACAAAACAAGCAAAAGGCTGAATCTGATGCTTTGGCAATCTTTTGTCCCAAATGTAGAAAGAAACATGCCTTGAGAGAGTGTCCTTTAGATGTAAAAGTTGTAGAAACCTGTGTCATTTGTTCTGAGAAACATGAGACTAAGAATTGTCCTTCTCTTCCTGGTCTCAAAGCTATCTTTCAGGAGGAAACTCCTACAGATTCCACAGAGTCTCTTAACTTTGTATCTAGAAGACCTTGGCAGGGACCTCAGACACAAGGATTCCATGATCAAATGTATAATCAACCTCCACCTTGGAATTCTTGGCAGCAACCTTGGCCCCAATTTCAAAATAAATCTCAATCTTGGGCACAAGGAACACAAAGTCCCTATGGAAGATACTCTCCATACTATCAGTATCCACCATCCTATCTACCATACCCACATTTTTATCCTCAAAATCCTCAACAAAATTTTCCTCAAAATCTTCAACAAAATTTTCAACAAAATCCTCAACAATATCATCAGAACCAACCACATCAAAATCAACCACTTCCATTACCATTCCCTCAAAAATCCAATCAATTGCCAGCTCAACCCATACCAAACCCCAATAATAAGAACCCTCAGAATACATATATGATAGAAGGTCAACAGTTTCCAATTTATTTAATTACTCCTCTAGACCTTAGTGATGTTCAACTTAGGTCTGGAAGGATACTTGAAAAGAGGAAACCTTCTGTGATCATACAAGAACAAGATAATTCTGAGGAAGACTCTCTACGAGTGAATAAAAGTCTTGAGGAGGACACATCCTTTCAAGACCCACACATTGAAAAACTAAAACAAAAAGATCCAATAAATCCAACTCCTGTATTAGAGCAACCATCCACATCCACTTCTATACCTCCCTTTCCGGAAAGATTACAAATTGATAGAGGTGTAGAAAAATAGATCATGGTGCCTAATTATGATTTCTTAGATGAATTGAGAAATGTTTGCATTAAAATTCCATTATTGCAAGCCATCAAAGAAATCCCAATTTTAGCCAAAAAAATAAAGGAGTTGAGTATGAAGACAATAAGAAAAAGAATAAGAGAAACCAAGAAAATTCAACTGGTTGGACAAATAGCAGACATTATGATGGGCAAGATTTCTATTCCAAAGTATCTTGACCCAGGAAATCCAGTTGTCAAAATTCACATCAACGGAATTGAAATTCAAAACACACTCATTGATTTAGGAGCAGCAATAAACATCATGAGTAGACAGATCATGGACAAACTGAAACTTCCTAATCTTCTCTTTACACCCACACTGTTACAATTAGCAGATAGATCGGTGATCAAACCAGATGGGGTAATAGAAGACATTCTAGTGTCCCTAGATTCTTGGGAGTACCCTGTGGATTTCATGATCCTAACTCCTAAGAATAATCTAGGAGGCCATCATGTTATATTAGGAAGACCTTGGTTGGCTACAGCTGATGCTTTTATTAGTTGTAGGTCCGGTGATATGTATATTTCTGATGGTAGTTCAACTAAGAGATTCACTTTATATCCTCCAGCTAGGACAATTACGGATCTAGATGACACTCAATGGATAGAGGATGAAGAAGATTTACAACCACTCTTCACAATTTCAGAAATTAGTGAAGATAATCAAATTCTGAATACTCTAGAAAACTTTGAATCCTCTCTAGAACACAAACATGAATCATTTCAAGAGGGATCCAATATTGAGTTTTTGTCATCTAGGTATATGTCTCTTCATTCTATGGACAAATTTGGCAGCTCTACAAGTGAAATGTTTCCAGGCAAAACTTTGAACATAAATAAGAACCTAGAAAAATCTCAACAAGAAGAGTTAGTCAAAGTATTACAGAGACATTCTTCTGCATATGCATGGGAATACACTGACATGAAAGGGATAAGCCCCAAGACTTGTACTCATCACATCTATATAGAGGCAAATTGCAAACCAATCAGACAGCCTCAAAGACGGATGAATCCAAATCTTAGGGAAATTGTCAAAGAGGAATTGCAAAAATTGTTAAATGTTAATTTCATCTATCCTATTTCAGATAGTCAGTGGGTTTCTCCTTTGGTAATTGTACCAAAGAAAAATGGAAAATGGAGGGTGTGTGTTGACTACCGAGAACTGAATAAAGCTACTCTTAAAGACCATTTTCCTTTACCTTTCATAGATCAAGTATTAGATACACTAGCTGGCAAAAAGTACTTTTCATTCCTAGATGGGTTTAGTGGTTACAATCAAATCCAAGTAGCACTTGAAGACCAAGATAAAACCACATTTACCTGTCCTTGGGGTACCTATGCTTACCGAGTATTTCCATTTGGATTATGTAATGCACCTGCAACATTCCAAAGGGCAGTATTAGGAATTTTTTCGGATCTAATACATGATTGTGTAGAGGTGTACATGGATGACTTCACAGTTTATGGGAATACATTTGAAGAGGCTTTAGAAAAATTGGAAAAAGTCTTAAAAAGATGTCAAGAAGCAAACCTTTCACTTAGTCATGAAAAATGTTTTATGATGTTCACTGAAGGTATTGTTTTAGGGCACCACATTTCGGGGGATGGGATTAGAGTTGATGAGGCGAAAGTTGAAGTCATTTCTAACCTATCCATTCCAAGTTGTCAAAGAGATGTTAGAAGTTTTCTAGGATTTACAGGGTATTATCGGAGATTTATAGAAAACTTCACCAAAATAGCATCTCCTCTCTTCAAATTACTCACCAAAGATTGTGAATTCGGGTGGAATTCTGATTGCAAGTTAGCTTTTGAAACCCTGAAAACCAAAATTTCTGAAGCACCTATATTAAGGGGACCTAACTGGAAGTTACCTTTTCATATCTCGACAGATGCTTCCGATACAGCTCTAGGAGCAGTATTGGGGCAGAAATACTTGATTCCCTATGCCATCTATTATACCAGTAAAAATTTGACTCCTGCAGAGTTAAACTATACTGTAACTGAAAAAGAGTTTTTAGCTGTTGTTCATGCCATAAACAAATTTAGACACTATATAACAGGCTATGAAACTTTTGTTCACACTGATCATTCTGCAATTAGATACTTAATGAACAAATCAATCACTAATGGCGGAGTTATAAGATGGTTGTTGCTCTTACAAGAATTTAACATTACTATTCTAGATAGGCCTGGAAAACAAAACACAGTAGCTTATTTCCTATCTAGACTCCAAAATATCAAAGATGACACTCCGGTTGAAGATCAATTTCCTGATGAATATCTTTTTGCAATCTCTACTCAAACTCCATGGTTTTCCAATATTGCTAATTATTTAGTTTCAGGAAAATTTCCTTCAATTATGAATGCAAGGGATAAAAGAAAAATCATTAATGATAGTGCAAATTATTCATGGGTCGCTAATGAGTTGTACAAGACAGGTCCAGATTTGATCATTAGAAGGTGTGTTCATGAATATGAGATGCCTGAGATTCTCAAGGCATGTCATGACGAACCTTGTGGCGGACACTTTGCAGATAAGAGGACAGCCTATAAGATCCTTAATCTAGGATATTATTGGCCATCCTTGTTTAAAGATGCTAATGAGTATGTCAAAAGGTGTGACAGTTGCCAAAGGGTAGGGAAACCTTCTCCTTCAGGTGAGATGCCATTACAACCTCAGGTACACATTGAACCTTTTGAAAAATGGGCTTTTGATTTTGTAGGAACTATTAGTCCTCCATCAAGACAAAAGAAATATATATTATTTTGCACTGATTATGTTACTAAATGGGTAGAAGCTAAACCATTACTTGTTGCTAATGAATCATCTGTAGTTACTTTTCTTTTTGAGGATATTTTTACTCGTTTTGGTGTCCCAAGGAAATTGTTACAGATCAAGGAGCTCAATTTACATCAAGGCTAGTGGAGCAAATGATGGAGAAGTACAAAATCAGACATAGAAAAACTACTCCTTATCATCCACAAGCAAATGGTCAAGTGGAATCTACCAATAAAGTCATTGAAGGAATCCTAACAAAGACTGTTCATTTACATATAAGAGATTGGGTAGATAGGCTTCCTGAAGCCTTGTGGGCCTATAGAACTACATGGAGAAACACAACAGGCCATACTCCTTATGAGCTTGTTTGTGGAAAGCAAGTTTTGTTTCCCATAGAGTTCCAAATTCAAACCTTCAAGATGGCAGTTCAGCTAGGACTTGATTTAACGGAGGCACAAAAGCATAGACTGGAGCAAATTAATGAATTGGATGAGATCAGACAAGATGCAGTTCAGAAAACAAGTCTAGTCCAACAGCAAAGGGCTAGATGGCATGACAAGTACATCAAAGAGAAGAAATTTAAAGAGGGTGATTGGGCTCTCTTGTTTGATTCCAAATTCAAGGATTTTCAAGGGAAATTTCAGACACATTGGCTTGGGCCATATGAAATTGTTCGAATTTTTGATAATGGGGCAGTCAAAATCAGAACTATAGATGAAGAAGAGGTCACTTTTCTTGTGAATGGTCATAGATTGAAGCTATATCACAAACCACTCTCAAGAGAAGAATTTGTCAAGAAGTTTCAAGAAAGCAATGATGTGAAGTTAATGAAGAAGAGTTTCTCTTCTTCATCAACTTGATTAAATTTTCTGAAGCATTTCTCTTTTGAAAAAATAAAAAATAAAAAAAATAATAATAATAATAAAGGTATAAACATGAAAACCAATCATTGATTGGCATGTTTATACAGAAAAGATAGGGTGAAAATCAGAGTCTCTCTGACACTCTAACTTTTCCCATTTTTGTTTTTACAAGCAGCTGTTACAAAAAAAAAAATCATAAGTTCAGATCCATAGTGCTTATGATCCATCTCATTTCATTTCATTCCATTCACTTATCCATCCATACTCCATTTCATTCACTCATATTCCACTCCATTCCACATATCATTCATCTCATTCCATCCTCCATCCATCTCATTTTCATGTCAAAATTTAAAGTTTGATGTCTTGCTGTAAATGAATAAAACATGTCATGGATTGCAGGGCAGTTCTTATGTTCTTTCACTCCATTCCATAAACTGAATCCATTCCATTTCATCATCCACTTCATATACATCATGTCTCATCATCCATCTTCATTCATACCATAAAAAATTTCACCTATATTCCAAAAACACTCCATTCCATGATTAAAATGCTCTACAGGAACATTCTGCAGCTCAACAGACATTTTGTAGCTGATCAGCCTTTCTGCAGCCAGACAGTCTTTCCGCAGTTACAAACCCTGAAGGCATCAATCAACAGACATTAGAGTTGCAACAAAATGACCCAGTGTACCCATGAATCAAAAGCATCAAGAAAATTATGAAGACTCTTCCAAAGGTGAACAAAGAAGACAAAGACTACAAAAATCAAATGAAAGGCAGAGGTAACAAGTTTAAAATTATAATGGAATTTCATTAAATTTTAGCATAGTTTTAGTTATGGATTGTTCGAAAAGGTTGTTTTAATTATTTTTATTGATCAAGAACAATAAACCCTCCACAGACTTTGGATTAAAATCTCTCATTTCAAATTCCATATCCGACATCATTTAAGCGGTTAAAATGGTCGAGGTATTTGAATTCTTCACGTCTCTTAACCAAATCATTCAATGATGATTCTCTTTGCCGTTGTAAAATCTCCGCCGTCTCTTCAATCATTAATTCATTCCCTCCACCTCACTCCACTACTTCATTCCGTGACCACTGCCATCACTCCATTCTGTAGCCGGCATTTCATTCCGTAGACAGAGATATTCTTATCACCGAGAGGAGAGCAAAAGGATATCAGTTTGAATAGCATTGAGCATTATCATTCTAAACGCAGAGCAGAGCAAAAGGGTAAATTCAGAGGTATAGCAGCATGAGAATTTGAAGCCATTTGATTCCGTGGGCAGAGAATGAGCATTATCACTATAAACACAGAGGTATAGCAGAGAAGAATTTGAAGTCATTTGTCACCGGGAGATAAAAGTATAGCATTGAAGAATTCGAAGCCATTTGTTACCAAAAGACAGAGGTATAGTAGTGTGGGAAATTTGAAGCCATTTGTCACTGTCAAACAGAGGCATATCAGTCCAAAGTTCCATTGTCAACAGAAGCATACCAGTCCGAAGTTTTGAAGCCGTTTTCATTGTCAACCAGAGGTATATCAGCTCGACGTTTGAAGTTGTTGTCACTGTTAATTAGAGGTATGTCATTCCGAAGTTTGAAGCCATTTTCATTAAGAACTTGAAGCCATTTCAATTCGAAGGTGAAAGTCAATGTTTTTGTGGGTAGAAGAGTGTTAATTTGAACATTGAAGAAGCAATCATGGGTTTCATTGTAAGAACTGAACCAGTGGGTTCAAAATATTTAGAAGGCTACCCTCAATGCAAAGAAATGTTACAACAAATAGTATGGCTTCGATTTTTGGAGAAATTTAATGGCTTCCACAAGGAAGTCACTAAAACATTTGCAAGATCATTTCAAGGAACTGAAGTTGAAGTGGGAGATGTCAAATTTACTGTCACTGAATTTTTCATTGCAGAGGCTACAGGGTTGCTCAGAACTGGAGAGAGATGGTTCAAAAATAGAGAATTCCACAATGAATCCTGGAAACAAATTTTAAAATCACCAGGTATGGATGTCACTGTATTTAAGAAAGGAATTCCCAGTTCTGCATTGAAAAATAAATGGAGAAACATACTACTTCTTTTGCAAAAATTTATTACATGTGAGGTTAGATATGGGACATTTTATGTCTACCACATTAGACTGATAATGCATTTTCTAGGGGAAGACCTAAACCTACCTTACTTCTTGCTTCAAAGCTTGAAAAAGATGGCTTCCTGTGTTCAAAGAAGGGTTCAATTTTTAGAGACAACTTTATATCATCATGGGTTGGTTAAAATTTTGATTGAACATCATTTAACCAAAGCAAATGATACATGGGACGATTTCTTGATAAGAAATCATTTTGAAGAGCCAAAAGAACCCTCACCGGAACCACAGCCTACAAGGAGAAGTAGAAAATGGAGGGCTTCAAAAGTTGAAATTGACAAAACAGTTGAAGAGAGCAGTGAGGAAATCATTTTAGAGAAGTTGACTCAAATCAAGAGGCAACTTAAGAAAGAAAAGGTAATCAAGAAATCGGCCACAGAGAAAGGAGAGGGATCCTCTCAGCCTAGAAGAAGCCACAGACTAAAGGGGAAACTGAAGAAAACACTAATCAAACAGACAGGGGTAATTAATATAGAAGATGAAGAAACATCCATTGAAGAAGATGTTGAAGAGGATTTTAATGAAGGAACCCCTGAAGTGGACCCTGCTCAACAAGAAATTTATGACTACGTGGAAACTTTGGAGAGGAGAGCTTCAGAAAGCAGAGAGAGAACCCCTAGTCCTCCACTATCTGAAATAGATGTATTAAGAAGGGATAGGTATGAGTTGGAATTACTTAATAGACACATCAAAAATGAGAATGAAATTCTCAAGGATCAAGTCAAGCTCAAAACTGATATGAACTCAAATTTATCCCTCCATATAAACAAAGTGGAAAAGACCAATGAGAAGTTGAAGAAAAGGAACAAGAAGCTAATCAGGGCACTCACCAACCTAAGGTTCAAACTTGTTATCATAAAACCCAAAAGATCTCTAGCTTCCAGACAAAGGAGAAGGAGAGGATTAGATGTCCTTGCAGAAGCCTCTGAGTTCATAGGATAATTTGCATGAGGACATGCAAAAAGACAGCAGTGGGGGTATGTTGAGCCTCAAAATTGTGCTTTCTTTCATTCCATTTTACCTCATTTTCCTTTGTGCATTGCTATCCTAGACCCAATTGATCAATGAATATAGTTAAAATTACTTCTAGAATGATTTACATGACTGACTTGCTAAGTTTTTTGATTTTTGCCATTGTAAAGCATTTTGACCGTAACTAGCTACAGAATGCAGACATTCCGTAGCTAACCGGCGATTCTGCAGCTATCTTCACGTTTGAGTATGTTCCAGGTGGCCTCTCAAGAAAAACCGCATATGGGCATAATCCACGTCATGTCTACATGGTTCGTTTCTCATCATGGAGGAAGAAACAAATTCTGGGTATGGTTTTGGAACGTGGGAACACATTTAGGAAAGCAGACTTCTATTAGGACTGTCTCAGTCCAGATGTCTTTTTCCTTTTCACGCAGCCACTTCAAGAGTCCTAATGTGATTCCGATAAGGAAAGACAGTGTTCCTGAATTGTTGCAAATCTTGTTATTTACATTTGTTATATAAACACTTGGGAAACCGAGAGCTAGGGGAGATTTGATGCTAGATTTTATGTTAGATTTTGCTTAGATTCTGTGCTACATTTCTGAAGATGCAGAGTGCTATGTTCAAGTTCTTTCATCTTTAATGAAGCAGACAGTGTTGTTTTGAAAGCGTTGATTTAATTTGGAGTTGAATTCCATCAGGTGGTAGAGGGCCCCTGCCTCTTGCACGGATTTATTTGCGTAAATTAGATAAGTATTCTAGCTGCCTTTACGTTTTTGAATTTGAATTAGTAGTTGTTTTAATTAGCTACTGTAGTTATACTCATTCTAACTCTTCCACAAGAAGAAGCTCTTCCAAAAGATTATAATGATGAATGGGGAATGGCTATAGTATTGTAGGATTAGAAGTTGAATTCATAGTTGTTTTTAATTAGCTATTGTAGTTATACTCATTCTAACTCTTCCACAAGAAGAAGCTCTTCCAAAAGATTATAATGATGAATGGGAAAAGGCTATAGTATTGTAGGATTTAGTTGTAGTTTTTGTTGTTCACTATCACAGTTACACTTGTTCTAATCACTCTTCCACAAGAAGAAACTCTTCCAATAAATTCTTAAGGAGTCCAAGACATGACCGTGATAATGAATGATTTAGTTGTGTATTTGCACTAAGTACCATCTCTGTTCTTGCTCTTAAACGCTTGTCCAAAATATCATAATGATGAGTGGGATATGGATATGATATCTTAGTTTTTCATTGCTTTCAGTCCTTTATGTTTGCATTTGCACTCAATTACACCGTCAGAATTGTTCTAACTCTTCCAAAAGAAGGAACTCTTCCAAGATATCAAAAATGATGGACAAACAGACTGTATAATTTCATAGGATAATGCATGATAGTATAGTTAGGATACTCCGGAGTTTCATTGCACTTAATTCATGTTCAGTTGTTTTGTTTTGGGTTTGATAATGCCTTATAGTTCAGCACTGTTTTAGGCTAGTGACATTTTAGGTTTGGTTGTAGCTCAACTCATTGCATTTGCACTCCATAATCAGTTGTCAGTCACTGCATACTAGATTACTTCAGTTGTTAAACTTAACAAAACAGCCTTCATTATTCACAAATCTCTTCTTGTTCTAAAATCCATAATTGACTCATCACTACATGAACAAAAGACCATATCACTTTAAGGCCTGAAGTACTTCTGCAATTTCCTCATCATCTCATAAACAAAGCTCTCCCTCAAAAGACTACTTTGAAAAGAAATCAATAACTCTTGAGTAAGGTTTTGTGACATTCAATTAAATTGCAGAATAGAGTTAGAAAACTAGTCCTAGAATAGAAGATCTTATGATGATATCAATATTTTATTCCAAACATACTTCAACAAATCTCTAACCAAGGATAAAATGCTGCATCATTATAAATTAGTTGTTTAAACTGTTTAGTTAGGAAGATTTGCATGTTTAGTTGATCATTTCTCAAGTTGAGTTTATGTTTTTAATTATTTCCTTAGAAGTCATTATCAAGCTCTGTTTTTTCTTAGTCATAGTTTAGATTTGATTCTACTTCAGTGTTTGCAATTGCATTTGTCATTTGTCATCAATCAATTAGGTCTCACTCTGTTTTTAATCATTAGCTTCCTTCCATCAGTTTTCTAGTCATTTTTCTTGTGAACATAAAATCACCAAAAGACCAAAAACATCATAAATCATCAAAAAAGACCAAAAACATCACAAAACACTACACACAACGCATTAAGAAACAAGCACCTAGGTACATACAGTACACTTCACTTCAACTGTTTACAAATCCTGGTTGACAATTAAATGAGCTCAGTTTAGGGGACTAGATTGAGACCAAACACCTGGGTTGCCCAAAAATTCCCTGTGGCTCTTTGACCTTGAGAAGTCTTCAAATGGCTCTTAAAATAATTTCACTAGATTCAAAATGTCCAAAATAGTCATAATAGACTATTCACTTGTAGAAATTGGCCTCTGGCTGCTCCAGTTTCGCCTCCAACACCTGGTGGCACCCTTTGGCTCTAGGATCATTGAAAACTTCTCTGAAGCATCTAGGCCTTCAAAAGTCATAAAAATATTACGAAAACTCCATAAATGGATTTAGAAGTATCAAAACAGTCATAAATGACTATTGGTTTACTGATAATGAATACTGGCTGCTTTAGATAGGCCTCATTCTCCTGCTGGCACTTGCTGGCCCTAGTGGTCCATGGAACATCTCTGAAGCATATAGGCCTTCAAAAGTCCTCTAAAATATCTAAAAACCACACCATTAGTTCTAGAATGTCTGGAACATCCAAAATTTACTATTGGATTACTGAGAAAGGCCTCTAGCTGCACTGGCTAGGCCTCAAACTGCTGTTGGCCATAGTGGCCTATGGAACTTCTTTGAAGCAAAAACCTGCTCAAAAGTCCTCTAATGGCTCTGAAGTCCTCACCAATGAGTCTATAATTTTGAGATAGTCAAAATTGACTATTCACACTCTCAGAATGGTCGAATCTAGCTCAAGATAGAGCCTAAACTGATTTTTCCCAGTGTCCCCTAAATCATCTCCACTAAAAATGGAGCAACTGCACATAAATGCAGTTAAATTCGAAAAAATTCCTAAGTTTAGTGGTGCACCAAAAGTTCCGCTAGTCAAACCTTTAACATTTATTGTGACCGTTGGGGTGGCCACATGGCCGCAAACCCCGCGGTCTCATTGGCGGTTAGCGAAACTCAATGCACAAAAACCGTGCGGAGACTCCGTGGTAACTGCCACATGTGACATGTTTGATGACGGTTGGCATTTGGAGTTGCCATCGGTTTTTAGGGCTAAGCCCTTGGGTCTGGTCATGGGCCGAAGGCCACGCGGTGAGGGGATGGCCCCTCCAGACCCCTAAATGAGTTTTCATAAAACTTTAAATATAAGCTGCTACAGCATATGGTTAAGAACCAATTGATAGCCCGGTTGGAAAGGCTTCTGCACGCCCGCTCGGAGGTCACGGGGTCGACTCCTGGGGACCCCAAAAAAAAATTTCACCACGAAAACTAGGCCACTTGGCGGCCTTTGGGCTTGCCACGTGGCGGCCTCTAATTGGCTGAAGTCCAAACCCAAACAATCAAACTGCAACACGTGTCACAAAATTACTAGCCCGCAAGGAATATTATGGGGAATATTTCGAGGAATGTTCCAAGAATATTCCAAGAATATTCCCTGGAATATTCTCTCTTTTTTTTAATATTCAAAACCTAGTCAAACTTGGTAAAAGGCGAAAAATTGCAGTTTACTGGACTTTTCAAATTGCGATAACTTCTTCATACGGTGTGGATTTTTTGAACCATTCGTGATGCTAGAATCAAGAAGACAAGATCTCTCTGGTCGCTTAGGTTCGGCACACTTATAAAAAATTTGAATTTTGAGCTATCACTTAGGTCCTTGATCCAAAGCTAATCACACCTCCCCATTAGGAATCTTTTGGACCCCAAAAGACTGATTACCTGATCTGTTCAGTAGATGAGAGTACATCAGCCTCACTTTTCAACCTCCATCCACTTGCCTTGCATGGCTTAGTGCCTTTGAACCACAACTCTAAAGTAGTCAACACTTCCCCTCTTAGATGCTCTTGTCCTCTTGTCAAGAATTTTCTTCCTTGCACTCACTCAGAAATTTATGGTGAGAAATTTTTAGAAGGTAGTTGAACATCATATCCTTGATAATCGATCCAAGGTGGCTCAAACAAACATGAGATTACAACATAAATGCATACATAACTGAAATTTTCATATGTACAAATGAATGTATATCTTACTGAGTTAAGAAGTCAAACCATTTCTCACCAAGCCACTTCCACGACGACTTTTGCTGCTAAAAATCTTCTTCATGTGAAACATCCATTCTCACATCAATGATGGAATCCTTGGTTCCAATTTCACCAGTCTTTCTATCCTCTTACTTCAAATGCTTGGGATGATTAGTTGGATGCAATGTCCAACATTGGGAAACATCATGTCCCTTTCTCTGGCAATGTGTGCAAGTATTTTGCACCTTCTTTACAAGTTGCCTTTGCCTCAATTGTTTCCTATATGCCTTCATCCTCTTCCAACATTTCGAAACAACATGGTTACACAGACCACATTATGCACAACAACTCTTTCTTCCTTTCATGCATGCAGATTTGTCATGCTTTATAGAAACATAATTAGCTTGACTATGGGAAGAATTATACCTCAAATGCTACTTTGCATGTCCATATTTTTTACCTTCATGAGGAGACGAACTTGTAGAGGTTCCATCTTTCTCTTGAAGACTAACATCAGTGTTCATGTCTTGATAGCTGTCCGAAATCTCATGCTCTCCATAAGTTGGATGTCTACACACATCTTGCTACAACATAGGCTTCAAACAATGGCAATCAACTTTCAAACAAACTTGACATATTTGTGGTTTAGATCTTGGAAAAAAATTTCTATTTGAAGTTGCCTCAAATTCCTTCATGGCTTTGGAGTCTTCACCATAAGACTAAACATAACCAAGACCAAACTTATTAGGTATTTCTTCAACCAAAATAGGATCAATCATACCTTGTGCATGTTTTTCCTAAATTCTTGCCTTCGTAGCCCATTTTAAACATTAACTTGGATCCTATACCTCTAGTGTGCTTTTCAAATGAACCAACACATATTTCTGAAGGGAAAACTGAAGAAAAATTAGAGTGAATTCTCTCTGCTTCACTCATGTTCTTGGTTAAGGCCTCTTGGGCTTGATGGATCTGCATTTCCATCTCATGCATTCTTTGAAGAATTTCATTCTCTTGCTTCATAGAAAACAATTTCTTACGAAGTCTAGTGCTTTCCTTTCTATCTTCAAATAGAATTTGCACTCTATCCTTCAGGATGTAGAAGTATCGCTTCATGTCTTCATCGAAGAATATTGTGAAGGAGGAGGATTTTGAAACCTCACTTGAAGAATTTTCCATATTATGAAAATGAACTAAAGAGCTTCAACAATAATTCAAAAAGCTTTCAAAAACTATTGACAAAGCTTCTAAAAAAATAGGATGTAGAGTCAAGCTCTTCTTCAAGCAAACTTTTGCAAACACCCTCTTATGCTTCAAGGGTTGCCTTGAGGTCCTTTGGGTAAGGAGGATACCTTCAAATTTCTTCCTTCTTTTCCTATTTTGGAATTAGCTAACAATAGCTTTCTCTTCACCTCTAGCAAACTGAAAATTGTAAGCAACAATCAGTTTGCAAACAGTACGATTATTTGCACTGTTTAACACCTTTCAAGTCAACAAGAAAACTTGTGATCTGTCAAGAAAGAAAATAAGCTCTGATACCAACCTGATCTGAAAATAGGTTGGATAACTTGTTATGCTTTTCAAGAATTTCCCACTCAGTTAAATAAATAAGAGATCTAGCTTATATTTGACTTGTGCGAAAATTTGTAATTGAAACATGTGTATGTTTTTTAAATGTTCAAGTGCTTTAACAACATTTGTTTTTTCTGATATTAAACATGTGTAACAGTAATATAATGCAGCAAATAAAAATCAACACATAACAACAAATTTAATCTAGAAGTTCACCCGAATATTGTGGGCTACGTCTCCTTGAGCCTTTGTCAACTAACTTGGCTCTTTGGGATTATGATGTGAAATTTCTTTTACAATTAAATAAATCAACTCCAATGGCTATCTGAACTGAACCATTGGTATTATAACATCATCATACCCTTGATCATGGCTGTCATCACTCTAAAAACAGAACTAGGTTCCCTTAGACTTGATTCCTTCTGACGGTGTCTTTAAGCTTCCCTGAGCTTCAAAGTGGCACTAACTCCTTCATAATTATTTTTCTATCCCTGAAACCTCACCTACTATCTCCAACACATATCAGACCTCCAAAATGGACTGATCATTTGCTCAAAATGAGCACTGACTCCCCAATCTAGGCCTCCATCCACTGATGACCCTGGGTTGCTCAAAACTTCCCTGTGGCTCTTAGACCTTCAGAAGTCTTCAAATGTCTCTAAAAATAATTTCATTGGATTCAAAATTTCCAAAATATTCATAATAGACTATTCACTTGCAGAAATTGGCCTCCGGCTGCTCCGGTTTCACCTCCAATACCTGGTGGCACCCCTTGGCTCTAAGATCACTGAAAACTTCTATGAAGCATCTAGGCCTTCAGAAGTCCTCAAAATATTTTGAAAACTCCATAAATGGATTCATAAGTATCAAAACAGTCATAAATGACTATTTTTTTACTGAGAATGGATACTAGCTGCTCTGGATAGGCCTCATTCTCTTGCTGGCACTTGCTGGCCCTGGTGGCCCCTGGAACTTCTTTGAAGAATATCGGCCTTAAAAATTCCTCTACAGGCTCTAAAAACCACACCATTAGTTCCATAATGTCTGAAACATCCAAAATTGACTATTGGATTACTGAGAAAGGCCTTTAGTTGCACTGGCTAGGCCTCAAATTACTGTTGGCCCCTGGTGGCCCTAGTGGCCTCTAGAACTTATATGAATCCAAAAACTGCTCAAAACTCCTCTGATGGCTATGAAACCAACACCAATGAGTCTGGAATGTTTGAGATAGTCAAAATTGATATTTTCACACTCTCAGAATGGTCGAATCTAGTTCAAGATAGAGCCTAAACTGATTTTTCCCGGTGTCCCCTAAATCAGCTCCACTAAAAATGGAGCAACTTCACATAATTGCAATTAAATTTGGAAAATAATTAAATTTAGTGGCGCGCCAAAAGTTCCTCCAGTCAAACCTTTAACATTTATTGTGACCGTTGGGGTGGCCACATGGCCACAAACCACACAGTCTCGTTGGCGATTAGCGAAACTCAATGCACAAAAACCGTGTGGAGACTCCGTGGTAACTGCCGCAAATGATAGGTTTGGTGATGGTTGGCAGTTGGAGTTGTCGTCAGTGGTTAGGGCTAAGCCCTTGGGTCTGTTCATGAGCCAAAAACCACGTGGGGAGGGGCTGGCCCTCGGGGTTGACCCCTCTAGACCCCCAAATGATTTTTCATAAAACTTTAAATATAAGCCACTACAACATATGGTTAAGAACCAATTGATAGCCCGGTTGGTAAGTCTTTTGCACGCCCTCTCGGAGGTCATGGGGTTGACTCCCAGGGACCCCAAAAAAAATTTGTACCATGAAAATTGGGCCACGTGGCAGCCTCTGGGCCTACCACTGGGCGGCCTCTAATTGGCCAAAGTCCAAACCCAAACAATCAAACCACGACACATGTCACAAAATTACTAGCTCGCAAGGAATATTTTAAGGAATATTTCAAGGAATATTCCAAGAATATTCGCTAGAATATTCTCTCTCTTTTTTAATATTTAAAACCCAGTCAAACTTTGTCAAAGGCCAAAAATTGCAGTTTACTGGACTTTTCAAATCACGATAACTTCTTCATATGGTGTCGATTTTTCGAACCATTTATGGCGCCAAAATTAGGAAGACGAGATCTATCTGGTCGCTCAGGTTCAACACACTTCTGAACACCTTTAATTTTGAGATATTACTTAGGTCCTTGATCCAGATCTGATCAAAAGGAAACATGTATTGTGGCATGGTGCAGCAGGATATGGACCAAGTCCATCAAGAATGAGAAAGATGGAAATTTCTCCAAAGGAAAATAACCTTTAGTAATTTGGAGGCTGAGCTTAGGGACTTCGAAGATGAGCTAAATATCTACAGGTCAGAACTTAGAAATATCATTAGGAAACAATAAGGACTGAATGAGTGGAATTCTAAATTGTAAAATTATTTGCAGGAATTGACATATCAAACTAAATCCTTAAAAAGTAAAGATGATATTATAGGCCTCATGAGGCTAAACATAAGAAGAGGATATTCCTATTGGTGTTCTAGAGAAAATAATCTAAGAAAATATTGTCCTCATAAGCAAAAAAATAAATAAAATAGCCGCTACGAGCCACACGTACACGAATCAACGATGTGGGATACCAAGAAGGAGGAAGGGGAATTCCCTCAAGATCCTTGAAATATACATATATGTGTTGAAAATATCCCCTATGAACTATTGAGGGATGTGATACTTCAAGGTTACCATAAACTGTGGAGAAGTCTTTGACTGATTTGTGTGTGTGTGTGTGTGTGTGTGTGTGTGTATATATATATAGGTGATGAAGGATACATTGAACACCAGACTCACAAAGTTGAGTTGTATGATTGGATGTTTTTAATTGCTTGCATAATATGCTCTTGATTGTTGACTTCATGATTTATTTTTATTTCTTTTATTTATGAATTGAATGCATGGTGATGCTACTTTTGTCTGCAGTTTTATATTGTTGTCACAAATTTTATTCTTTCCCTCGATTTATTTTTTAAATTTTTTTCATTTCGAATTTCATTCTAGGGGCTTGGGGAAAACTTATTAGGTGTGGCAAAGAAAGCCACAGATCTCTGGTAAGAGAGGTGAGTCAAATCCAACAAAGAATAGGACTTGAGAGAGGCCTACACATGACAAAAATGAGGAAGGTTGGGAAGGGAAGTGCATGATTTGCATGGATAAAAACATGTTGATGTTGAGAAGATGGGCTGAAACATGCCATCGATGGAATGACTTAGAGCGTTGAGATTGATTTGCATGGATAAAAACATGTTGATGTTGGGAATATTGGCCAAAACATGCCATCGATGGAATACCTTAGAGCGTTGAGCTTGAATATGACAAAAAACATAAATGGTGAAATTTTCATGGATGGAATTTAACTATGCAAACATGGCTAGCAAAAAATAACACCTGGAAGCATTGGTACTAACAACAAGGAAAAAAGGCAAAGGGAGGATTTCAGATAAAATAATTTTCTAGCTGCATGCAATTGTTTTTGAAACCTAATGCATGATTTGCATAATTACATGGAGTTATCTAACCCTGGATTTATTTGACCTAAGTCAATATCTACCACGTCCTTGACTAAGTGGACAATAATATGACAACTGAATGGGTTGGTTGGGTCCATGGGAATAATGGACAATGAAATGGCACAAATTAAGTTATCTTAACCTTAACTCTAATTACACATGTAATTTTGTATTTCATACATGATCATGTTGATGATTAGATATATGAAAATTTCATTTTGTGTGAGAGGGTTGTCAAGGGTCATTATTGTGGAAGAATTATTGTTTCAATTTATTTGATGCAAATGTGAATGGCACAAAAAGGTTCCTGGTTTTATGAGGCATTAATTAGGAAAAATTAGCCCTCATTTTTCTATGATTTCAATATAATTTGAATATGGTTCTTATACTATGCCCATGTTATATCATTGAATAGGGAATGATAAGGAATATATCAAAAAAATGAAAGAAGTGTGATCTGTAGCATGTTGGGACAAGCATGGATAATTGAGGGAACCACAAACCCCATATTTGGATTGTGAATGCACACGGTAAAGTGTGGGGAATACACTAGAGGAAATGTGATAGGTGTTTATGGATAGAGACGGTGTGGTATATGGATTTTCAACACTATTGTGTACATGTTGTATTTTTCCATGTGTATTGTATAAGTGTTGTGTTGTACCTGTGTATTCATTGTGTTGTATCAGGTGTATATGTGTATGTTTTATGTTGTACACCATGTATACATGCATGTGTTGTGTAATATTTTGGGACATGCATGCATGGGATTGTCTGGGCCCTTGTGTTGTGTAATGTGCTTAGGACAAGCAAGTATGGGACTGTCCGGGCTGCGTTGATTAGGACAGGTAGAATACCTAGAATGGGGGTCGCCTGGGCCTATGAAGGTGTGGAATACACATATATTCCCATCTGCATAAGACTACCAAGATTGGTAGTGACAATATTCATGGGGTAGAATTTGGAGTTATTTATATTTATCTAATACTAATTTCTTTCCTTGGAGGCTAAATAACCACTTAATAAATTTGAAGTCAAAGAGAAGAGAAAAGAAGGCACTGGGTGCTTGCCAGGTTGGCAAACGATCCTATGTGTTCACGGGGTTGAAGAGAAGAGAAGGCATTGGGTGCTTTCCAGGTTTTGAAACTGATATAGCCTACGTATGGGAAGATAAAATTCCACTAGATACTTTCCAGGTTGGGAAACTGATCCAGTGTGTGTAAAGAAAAAAAATAACAATTCAAGATAAGTATCAGTGTTTCATTTGATTTCATGAAAATTCACAACTAGGAACGTGATGTGATATCCTTATTTATGATGATTTAATCTATGAGATAATTTGACTTGTTGTGACTATAACCAAAATATAATTTCAAATATCACCTCATGAATAAGATGTTAATGAGGTATGATTTAAATTATTACAAATTATTATAAAGAAACTCATGGAGATTTATGTGCTATGATGTGGGAAAGCATGGAATTTTTTGATTTGAGTGGTTGGAGATGGCCGCAAGATTAATAATAGCAATAAAAAAATAATTAAAACATGTAACAATATGTTGGTAAAATATTTCAGGAATGGGGCCATTGTGGGACATTAGCATCCAATGGTGCTCACTGATTTCCATGAAGCATGTTATCACCAATATGAAATGTTGAGGAAATTAATTTCCTTGGTCTTGAGACCCTTTTGATGTGGGGAAACCTTTCCAAGGAATGAATCACCCAAGGGAATCAGAAGCAGAGAAGGGGATGCCTGAACCTGGAAGGTTAGTGACTGCACGAAAGGGGGTGACTAGATTTACTGAGGGACTGGGAAGCCAGGAAGGGAAGGTCAAGAAATTAAATTAGTTTTGAATGGTTCATGAGCATGGTTGGTTGGAATCAGAAGCACATTGAGGGTGTTCCTGAAAACAATGAGTCGAGAACTGTTCGAAAAAGGAACAAGAAGTGCAAGGATAACAATGTTGGACATTGGAGGCAAGAAACATTCATTAGAAAAGGAATGAATCCAAGATGGTTTGAGCACATCCGAGGCACCAAATATTGGAAAAAATGCCATTAGGTGATGGTTGAATTAATGAATTAATGTGTACTGAGTGGTTGGGTAAACCACTGTGCATATAAGATTTGTTGTGAAAGTTGAAACGAGTTGTGTATATAAATTACATAATAAACAATGCTTGGTCTAAAGCATGTTTTATTGTATATGGTTATTGAACTCTGACATCCCACGATTAATATTCCTTCATTTCAAATACGTTATAATTAATTAAAGAGATACACATATTCTAGTTGCTTGAGGAGGGAGATTTCTTTAGGAATGGGTTGTTTTAAATAAGAGCCCTGGTTGTCTCAGTGGTTTTAAATAGGCTGAATGTGCTATAAATTTAACTAAAAATAAGAGGACAGTTCCAGGTGTCCTTTAAGCCCCAAAAACATGGAATAAGAGGAAAAAATATTAAAGGTAACATGGGTTGCGATGTCCAAGGTATTTTTTGCCTGCATGGAGCATTGGAAAGTGATAGATAGTAGGTCTGTGGGAATGCACAAAAATACTTCTATGAGAGGGAGAACTCATTTCACATTTTTGAAAAAGGGATGGGTAAAGAAATTAGTCTCATGCATACACAAAATAAGAGAGCTAGCAGAGTAGTGATCAAAACTCACAGTGATCAAGCTCTAGAGAAATTGAACTAGCTGAGGAACCTTCAAAGAGGTTTGTTGAGTGAAACAAATTATGGAGAGCGGTGGATTGCTTGAAGGCTAAATAACCACTGGAATATTTTGTATTGATGAACCACTGGCTAGGAGAGAAGTACCTAGGTACTTGGGGAGCTGATGAACAACCAAGTATTGACAAAAATGGTGCATGCTCTCACTGATAATTTAGTTGGTAAAAGTGGATTATACGATCCAACAATAACTTATCCACTGAAGAATCTTCCTTGATTTGGAATCTCTTCTCCTAAATGTGAGCTAAAAAAAATTTGCACTATGTTATCCTGGTATGAATGTGATTAATCACATTCCTGAAAAGAATAAATGATAACATGTGTAGCTAGTGGATGAAGGTAGTGTGGAATCCTGTTTCAGTTGTTCTATGGGTTGAAATTCCTCAAAAGAAATCCACCACAAGCACTGGAACCTGGCTCAGGGGTGAAAAATACAAGTAACCATGGTTGTAGCTTTTATATGGTTGGGTGGATGGTTAGAGTCCCACTCTCAGTTTCTGGGTCTCTTATAAGATAAGTTCACTCTTATGTTTGGTGCTTGAGCTTTTCATTATGTCTTTGTTATTTTCATGGAAATAATTTTATGCTAATGTTGCAGAGTTATTTTCTTGCATAAATGAATGTGAAGGTCTTGTGATATGGTCCATTACTCGTGGATGTGTCAATCTTGAAATAAATTATGCCCGCCTACACATAAAGGGATTGGATTCCCTGTAAATGAGTAATTTGTTTATGTAGACCTGTTGGTATATTTGGTTGTTGTGATATTGAATGACACATGTTGAAAATAAGGAAAGTTATTCCCTATGCAAAATTATTCCATGAACATTTTCTTAGGAATGATTTAATTCCTGTAATTATTTGAGTGTGCAAATTTGTCTAAACGACCTCTGTATTGAGAGATGGGTAGATATATGTAATATTTATTGTTCTATTAAATAAATGGTTCAATTCTTATCTTTATTCTGAGCTCTATTATAATCTAATTATCTGAGTATGGAGGACAAGCTATAGGCCCAGGGGCTTTATAAAAGTATATGTATATAAAGTAAAACTTGGAGTTAAACTCCCAAATTCATAATAGAACCAGCACACCCAAGACTTGGATTGATATATATATATATATATATATATATATATATATATATATAACTGGCACGAGGAAGAGCACCTTAAAAACCACCGAATTCAAACCATTGTTTTCCATGATCACTCATTGCTGAGAGGTAGAGCCCTCGACGGAATGGGGCTTCACCTTTGTGGTATTCAAGTTGAGGGGTGGGTCACATGGTGCATGTGACCCAGGACATAGCCATTTGGAGCATGCGTAGATCAGTGATGGAGATTCACTTGTGAGTGGGAGGTGAGGATCCAAAAGCAGAGCCCCCCCCCCTCGTTCTTCGTACCAAATGATGTCAAGCTCCCACATATCATCAACCGAGAAGAGACGAGACAAGGAAGTTGGATTCAAGAGCTCGAACCAGGAATGGAAACATGAACACGGACCCACTGGGTGAAATCACAGGGAGGAGGGGTGGGGGGTCCACTATTAAATCGATACCGTTGAGAGTGAAGATCTCATAACTGCAAACATGTCCCAAAATTTTAGTCCACGAATTATCTAAAGGGAGAACCAAGGGGAACTCTCGGGATCAAATCCATGGGATGATGTGGCAGTGGGACCTATTACCAAGTGAAAGTGACGAAGAAAGACCCCAGTTAAATGCCATGGAGAAATTCTGTGGTTGAACTCATAGTCACTTGGAGCATGGCTTGGAGGATGTGAAAAGGGAAGACATTGCCATTATGTTTAAGAATGATAACGTCACCCCAGACCTTGGACGCTAGATATTTTTGGAGTAGGTCATAATAGAACGCCCGATATTTAACTCCCGGGGTGACGTGGCCATACAGTGACCGCACTTGCGTCCATTTGAATAAATATTATTTAAATATATGTTTTTATATGTTAGTCCATGTGAAACATAGAAAATGGATTAATATGTGACCAAGTATGAATGAGTTAAAAACTGTGTGGAATTACCACACTAGTACATTTAGGGGAAATTCCGGCACTTGGTTCCGACACTTTTGACCAAATGTCGGAAATTTCCCCAAATTTTTTCAATCCCGCCCGAAACCATTGCTATATCGACGTTTAGAGAAAAGTGTCGCAATACTGACACTTATACAAAGTGTCGCAATTGCGACATTTGGAGGAAGACGTCGCAATTGCGACACTATGCCCCAAAGTGTCACTATTGCGACGGCTGCCTCCAAACGTCGCAATTGCGACACAATGTCTAAGTGTCGCAATTGCGACGTTTGGAGGCAGCCTTCACAATAGTGACACTTTGGGGCATAGTGTCGCAATTGCGACGTCTTCCTCCAAACGTGGTAAAAGACCGGAAAAATGGTCGGCTTACAGAGCAACGCGAGGAGTAATTCATCGAGGCACCTTTGCGATTGTGCATAATTTGGAGAGAAAATAGTAATAATGAGAGAGGCTCCTTTAATTGCGTCTTTGATTTGTGAAGGTATGGATTGTCTAGCCTGCAATTCTATGCTGTCGAGAAAGACTCGCAATCCTCTGGAAACAAGACTGTTGTGAAGATTCCTGGTGAAGAAACGGACATCGGGTTCACGACTGTTGATGAACACATTGTAGTCCGGCGAAGAAGGCACCAAGGAGGGTATTCTTAGTGAATGAGGGATTGTGTGTGCGTTCTGCATAAGAAATTGAGAAAGATTGAATAAGGCCCTGTTAAAAGAGCAAGTATAACCACGCTCTGTCTATTAAAGGATGGTAGAATTTGCCTAAAGCTTACTCCCCGCCTGTTTGAAGTAACAAATGTTGGTTTGTTAAGTGGATGATTGATGGCGTAGCTTGATATCAATGGACAAGGAAGAAACCAGAGTTAATTGGCGTTGAAAATTTAAAGCGAAACCTCGAAGCGGAGATGAAACGGAACCGCGATGCATAAACAATAAAGGTGGTATTCGGGAATGGGTTATGGTTTTCACGCAGGTAAACTACTGGTAAGCTGTATTGAAATAAAAAAAGTGATACCACAAAGCAAATTCCACGTGTCCCTAAGCGGATTTGTTCCACGATCACTCATTGCTGAGAGGTAGAGCCCTCGACGGAATGGGGCTTCACCTTTGTGGTATTCAAGTTGAGGGGTGGGTCACATGGTGCATGTGACCCAGGACATAGCCATTTGGAGCATGCATAGATCAGTGATGGAGATTCACTTGTGAGTGGGAGGTGAGGATCAAAAAGCAGAGCCCCCCCCCCCTCGTTCTTCGTACCAAATGATGTCAAGCTCCCACATATCATCGACCGAGAAGAGACGAGACAAGGAAGTTGGATTCAGGAGCTCGAACCAAGAATGGAAACATGAACATGGACTCACTGGGTGAAATCACAGGGAGGAGGGGTGGGGGGTCCACTATTAAATCGATACCGTCGAGAGTGAAGATCTCATAACTGCAAACATGTCCCAAAATTTTAGTCCACGAATTATCTAAAGGGAGAACCAAGGGGAACTCTCGGGATCAAATCCATGGGATGATGTGGCAGTGGGACCTATTACCAAGTGAAAGTGATGAAGAAAGACCCCAGTTAAATGCCGTGGAGAAAATCTGCGGTTGAACCCATAGTCACTTGGAGCATGGCTTGGAGGATGTGAAAAGGGAAGACATTGCCATTATGTTTAAGACTGATAACGTCACCCCAGACCTTGGACCCTAGATATTTTTGGAGTAGGTCATAATAGAACGCCCGATATTTAACTCCCGGGGTGACGTGGCCATAGAGTGACCGCACTTGCATCCATTTGAATAAATATTATTTAAATATATGTTTTTATATGTTAGTCCATGCGAAACATAGAAAATGGATTAATATGTGACCAAGTATGAATGAGTTAAAAACTGTGTGGAATTACCACACTAGTACATTTGGGGGAAATTCCGGCACTTGGTTCCGACACTTTTGACCAAATGTCGGAAATTTCCCCAAATTTTTTCAATCCCACCCGAAACCATTGCTATACCGACGTTTAGAGAAAAGTGTCGCAATACTGACACTTAGACAAAGTGTCGCAATTGTGACGTTTGGAGGAAGACGTCGCAATTGCGACACTATGCCCCAAAGTGTCGCTATTGCGACGACTGCCTCCAAACGTCGCAATTGCGACACAATGTCTAAGTGTCGCAATTGCGACGTTTGGAGGCAGCCTTCACAATAGCGACACTTTGGGGCATAGTGTCACAATTGCGACGTCTTCCTCCAAACGTGGTAAAAGACCGGAAAAATGGTCGGCTTACAGAGCAACGCGAGGAGTAGTTCGTCGAGGCACCTTTGCGATTGTGCATAATTTGGAGAGAAAATAGTAATAATGAGAGAGGCTCCTTTAATTGCGTCTTTGATTTGTGAAGGTATGGATTGTCTAGCCTGCAATTCTATGCTGTCGAGAAAGACTCGCAATCCTCTGGAAACAAGACTGTTGTGAAGATGCCTGGCGAAGAAACGAACATCGAGTTCACGACTGTTGATGAACACATCGTAGTCCGGCGAAGAAGGCACCAAGGAGGGTATTCTCAGTGAATGAGGGATTGTGTGTGCGTTCTGCATAAGAAATTGAGAAAGATTGAATAAGGCCCTGTTAAAAGAGCAAGTATAACCACGCTCTGTCTATTAAAGGATGAAAAAATTTGCCTAAAGCTTACTCCCCGCCTGTTTGAAGTAACAAACGTTGCTTTGTTAAGTGGATGATCGATGGCGTGGCTTGATCTCTATGGACAAGGAAGAAACCAGAGTTAATTGGCGTTGAAAATTTAAAGCGGAACCTAGAAGCGGAGATGAAACAGAACTGCGATGCATAAACAATAAAGGTGGTATTCGGGAATGGGTTATGGTTTTCACGCAGGTCCACTAGTGGTAAGCTATATTGAAATAAAAAAAGTGATACCACAAAGCAAATGCCACGTGTCCCTAAGCAGATTTGTTCCACGATCACTCATTGCTGAGAGGTAGAGCCCTCGACGGAATGGGGCTTCATCTTTGTGGTATTCAAGTTGAGGGGTGGGTCACATGGTGCATGTGACCTAGGACATAGCCATTTGGAGCATGCATAGATCAGTGATGGAGATTCACTTGTGAGTGGGAGGTGAGGATCCAAAAGCAGAGCCCCCCCCCTCGTTCTTTGTACCAAATGATGTCAAGCTCCCACATATCATTGACCGAGAAGAGACGAGACAAGGAAGTTGGATTCAAGAGCTCGAACCAGGAATGGAAACATGAACACGGACCCACTGGGTGAAATCACAGGGAGGAGGGGTGGGGGGTCCACTATTAAATCGATACCGTCGAGAGTGAAGATCTCATAACTGCAAACATCTCCCAAAATTTTAGTCCACGAATTCTCTAAAGGGAGAACCAAGGGGAACTCTCGGGATCAAATCCATGGGATGATGTGGTAGTGGGACCTATTACCAAGTGAAAGTGACGAAGAAAGACCCCAGTTAAATGCTGTGGAGAAATTCTTTGGTTGAACCCATAGTCACTTGGAGCATGGCTTGGAGGATGTGAAAAGGGAAGACATTGCCATTATGTTTAAGACTGATAACGTCACCCCAGACCTTGGACCCTAGATATTTTTGGAGTAGGTCATAATAGAACTCTCGATATTTAACTCCCGGGGTGACGTGGCCATAGAGTGACCGCACTTGCGTCCATTTGAATAAATATTATTTAAATATATGTTTTTATATGTTAGTCCATGTGAAACATAGAAAATGGATTAATATGTGACCAAGTATGAATGAGTTAAAAACTGTGTGGAATTACCACACTAGTACATTTGGGGGAAATTCCGGCACTTGGTTCCGACACTTTTGACCAAATGTCGGAAATTTCCCCAATTTTTTCAATCCCGCCCGAAACCATTGCTATACCGACGTTTAGAGAAAAGTGTCGCAATACCGACACTTAGACAAAGTGTTGCAATTGCGACGTTTGGAGGAAGACGTCACAATTGCGACACTATGCCCCAAAGTGTCGCTATTGCGACGACTGCCTCCAAACGTCGCAATTGCGACACAATGTCTAAGTGTCGCAATTGCGATGTTTGGAGGCAGCCTTCACAATAGCAACACTTTGGGGCATAGTGTCGCAATTGCGACGTCTTCCTCCAAACGTGGTAAAAGATCGGAAAAATGGTCAGCTTACAGAGCAACGCGAGGAGTAGTTCATCGAGGCACCTTTGCGATTGTGCATAATTTGGAGAGAAAATAGTAATAATGAGAGAGGCTCCTTTATTCGTCTTTGATTTGTGAAGGTATGGATTGTCTAGCACTGCAATTCTATCTTTGTCGAGAAAGACTCGCAATCCTCTGGAAACAAGACTGTTGTGAAGATGCCTGGCGAAGAAACGGACATCGGGTTCACAACTGTTGATGAACACATCGTAGTCCGGCGAAGAAGGCACCAAGGAGGGTATTCTCAGTGAATGAGGGATTGTGTGTGCGTTCTGCATAAGAAATTGAGAAATATTGAATAAGGCCCTGTTAAAAGAGCAAGTATAACCACGCTCTGTCTATTAAAGGATGGCAGAATTTGCCTAAAGCTTACTCCCCGCCTGTTTGAAGTAACAAACGTTGGTTTGTTAAGTGGATGATCGATGGTGTAGCTTGATCTCTATGGACAAGGAAGAAACCAGAGTTAAGTGGCGTTGAAAATTTAAAGCGGAACCTCAAAGCGGAGATGAAATGGAACCGCGATGCATAAACAATAAAGGTGGTGTTCGGGAATGGGTTATGGTTTTCACGCAGGTCCACTTGTGGTAAGCTGTATTGAAATAAAAAACGTGATACCACAAAGCAAATGCCACGTGTCCCTAAGCAGATTTGCAAAGCCGCGAGTTTCGCATTATTTCTTAGCATTAACGCTCGGTGAGAAAAAAAACGCGAAATTGCTCAGTGATCATCCGATTAACGCTTGGGGAGTGATGCCATATGGATCGTTGGATCCGCTCGACGTTTAAGCAAGGCGCGTTTATATGAATGTGGGCCCAAGCATCCGTTTATATGTCGTGATTTTAATTCAAATCGAAAACATAAAAGTGTTAGGCCTATATCAATGCGTTTGCGAAGTTAGCGCCCATATGAAATATATGTGGGGCCGAGTAATATTATATAGGGTTTGGGATTAATCCCAATCGAGGCTTATGAAGTTGAATGGTATGATTAAATTTCAAGAAATGGTATATGCATTAGGCCAATATATATATATATATATATATATATATATATATTTGCATAGTTGAAGGCGAAAGCTTGGTGGACCGTAAGTACAAGGTGAATGTCGGGTTAAATGATATATGTAGATTTACTATATATGTATGGGCTCATAACCATATAGTGAAGGTAAAGCACTCCCGCACAAGCAGTATACCTTGGGTGCATGGTTTTATAACCATTTGTGTAAAAGGGAAATGAAATTGACTATGGTTGAGACCATAGGTTGAGCCTTTGACAAGAAGCTCCCAATAATACTCAGCACTATTTCGATAAAATAAATAAATAAATAAAATAAATAAATAGAAATAAAATAAAATAAAGATAAAATTAAAAATACAAATAAAATAGAATTTTTAATTAAAACATAAAAATAAATAAATAGAAATAAAATAAAATAAAGATTAAAATAAATAAATAAAATAAAATAAAATAAAAATGAAATTAAATAAATAAAAATTAAATAATATTAAATTAATAATTATTATTTTTATTAAAAATAAAATCCAATATTCCATATCATCACAAACGAACAAAATATTCAGCTCCTTTAGTTATTACACATTTTACCCCTCATATAGCACAAAATGATTCACATCTCCTCCTTCCAGCGTTCCCTTGCACCCCCGGTGCAATTGTTTGTTTATAAGATTATATGATACATGTGAGATAAAGGTTTATTATTTATCATATATAAATAAATTTTATCAATATTGTACATTTACACTTTTATGAGGTGATGTTATAAGTAAATTCATAAATATCTCTTTTAATCCTCATTTTACTCCATGAATATGTTTGGAAATGAAATTTCAATAGATTAATTTTCTCCTAACCTATGTATCATCAATATTGTACATTTACATTCTTAATTATGAGGTGTTGTTATAGGTAAATCTATAAATATCTCCTTTTAATATTCATTTTACTCCATGAATATTTTTGGAAATGAAATTTCAATAGATTAATTTTCTTGCTATTATATGTTTTACGAAGATATGGTAAGGAATTCTCTCTTGTTCTTCTTAGAAATAATTATATATAATTTTTTTTTTTCAAAATAGATTAAAAAAATTATATGAGAAAAATTATTAATTCATCAATATGTGTGTGTGTGTGTGTTGTGAGGAATAATTTCATATTTCAACTTAATGGTTCATTATATAATCATGTGATCATCACCAATGATATATCTTAAAAAGCAACTGAAAAGCCATGTGTACAAAATCGATGTATACTCTAGAGAGTGGTTCTCATATCACTATGTAAATTGTTGTATGTTACTTCAACAAAATTATAAGATAAACTGTAATACACATCATATATGCACCATAACAATTGGTGTAGCGTAAAACCCACCTGCCACACCTTTGTACTCGATCGAATTTTCTCTGTCAACTCTTCTAGCTGTGGGAGTTTCCTCCAAGGATCATAATACCCCCAAGGCCTATTCCATGCCTTCTCGCATGTGTAACTTCTTCACTTGATGGTTCTAAACCATACTATAAGTCCCCACGTTCCATGGTCTAATCTCCATCATACCTATCAACATTCAACCACTCTTTACACACCTCGAATATAATGACTAGCCTACTCTCATTAATATATACCCCAATAAATACAAGCCACTTAGGAATTAAACCCCAAAACCTTGGGCTCACTCATTTTACATATTCGAATTGATATTCGAATGTATCAACTGCTCAACCCTCTCGTATTTCAACCGTGATGTTTAATGTATGTCGACCTTGTCAATTCGAACTCTGTCACTTGGTTTCAACCAAATGCATAGCTATTCACATAATTATACAGTCCTCCTTATTATAATCTCCGCCAATCGTCAAAGATCGTAACAAATCTCAACTTTGGTCTATAACTCAACGGTCATACATAAACCATTCATGGCTCCACTGTAATTTACCTCTCAATCCGACGGTCGATGGAGCATCGTGCCGGTTTGGAGGATCCAACGGACACAACGAAATATCGCGTAACGAACATGCCCAAGGGTTAATCTGTGATGAGAACAATTTTATAATTCCGCCCTCGGCCACGTGTCTCACGGAGACATATGTCGCGTCCTTTTCACCAATTCTGCTTACCACCTCCAAACTTGCGCGATATCGCCGATTTTCCAAATGGTGGTTTTATTGTGCACTTCGGTCATGGTTCCGCCTCTTATCTTCCAGGTTCTGTCGAGATTTATTTTATTGTACTCTGCCTCTGCTCCTTTGACTCGCATCTTCCTGTACTAGTTTTTTTTTCTTCAATTAAGGACTCGCACTCCATGAGGTTCCTTCACACGCCGATTCTATGTATGTGGTAGCACCGATCGAACCTTGAATCGAAGGCTCGAGCACAGTTCTCTATTACACTGTGGGGAGATCCATAATTTGGACCTGTGGACCCTCTCTACCATGGCATTTCCCACTGTATTACATGAGTCTCAACCACAACATTGCCATACCACTGTCCAATACCACATATCCAATGTCATGGCGCTAAACACGGGTTATCACACAACTTTATTCGTCCGACAATTCTTACACTGAGTTAAACTAATATTCAATGGGTTTGGGAAAGGCTAGAACCTCTTGCACAGAGGCTAGTAATTCAGGAAAGGACTCGGTTCCTCTTTCAACATATAGGACCCCATTAAACCACAGTTATCGAGTATGTATTCCAGACTACTATACAGTTGATTATCGGGACACAGAAACCATTCACGCCATAATTAACTCGACAAATGCACAATACCATTGAAATAATTGTACATTTATGCAGTGAAGTACTTACAACTTTGGCTCGACCAGATCTTCAAATTACTTGGCCCTTCTCCTCTACTCTGTCTTTACGACAGTCCTACGCAACCCATGCGGTTCTCTATGCAGATCTGCCTTATTATGCCTATAAGGTTTATTTTTATAGAAACCATGAATCGAATCAACTCCTCTAACGCTCAAAAATCTACATATCTCTAACTCTGAGACTAACCCTCTGATAGACAGAGACAGACTCCTAAAATTAGCTTAACTTCTGAAACTGACTATCTCTTCAGGTGCCCATTAATCATTTGGGCAGTTACATTTTCTTCTCTAATTAACTAAAAATAACTCAAATATGAATAAATACATGGGGAAATAAAACATGAGACCCCCCTTTACATTTATTTATGGACAAAGTTTGTTTTGAGCCTAATGCCCCTGAATCAACAATTGCCATACAACTAATTTGTTTTAGGATACATGTGGCATTCTAGGGGTAAATTCCATATGATGTGTATATCAATCTATTAGGTGTTGGTAAGTTGTGAGTATCTAAGAAATTATAAGGAATATCCATACATCATGATCTTGTAATGTGATTATAAATTGTGTCTATAATTTCCATAAAATGTATAAATGATTTGTTTAAAAAAAATCAACACAATCAACCCTAAACAATGCTCATGATGAGGAATGTCATTGGCGAAACCAAAATGATGGTCACATGTCCCATTTCTATGGTAATGGTGATCATATATATGTTGTAGCGACACTTGATGAGTAATTAAATAAATCTCAGAGTGTGACTCATTGTGCCATATTTTTTTAAAGCATGATTTGTTTTCCTAGTTTTTACTAATTTGTTAACATTTTTTATTCATTTGGAAAGCTAATTAATGATGCTTTAAGTAATTAGGACCTAATGAGATATCATCTTCACATCTTCACTGAAATATATTTGGTAATTATAGTCACTATATGAACCTCACATGCATGCTACTTAAGAAAAATTGAAATATAAACTATAATACACATCTTATATCTGCCATAACAATTGTCATACAACTTATTTACTTCTAGATACATATGAAATACTTCAGGTAAATGCCATAATATGTGTATACCAATATAGTAGGTTTTGGTAAGTTATGAGGATCTAAGAAATGATAGGGTATCCACACATTAGTGCCCTAGTGAATTTTTTGCATAATTTTCTATTTGTTGTAATTTTGTTGCCTGGATTTGTTATAGATTTCAAATAATACAATTATCTACCAATTGTTCTTTATAAAGAAGAAGTATAATAAGTAGTCACCTAAAAGTGAGCCATGTGAAAATATTGGTAACATGAGTAACCTGGTAAGCTGTAAATGAAAAGTGAATAACCTCCACTCACCAACAGGTGGCAGGTAGGGTTGGAATTTGGATTTCTCTTTACCCGTCACACAATTTTTTTTGACGTTTTGATCATTATTTTTCTAGTCAATAAACATTACTTTTAAAATTTTGCACTTCATTAATGACGTTCTCGTAATAAATTAACCCTTCACGAATAAAAGTTTGATTAAAAAAATTGAACGCTCTTCCATTTTCTTTGGATTTTGGAGTGTGATATATCTATGTCATGGAATTTTAATACCTAAAGTTACAAGAGAAATATCTGATTCTTGTCAAAATAATATTTCCTCAATATATGCTATGATCTACTAAAAATTACTTCAAAAAGAAAGTAACCTTCCAATATAAAGAAAAAAACATGAACGAGCTTTCCCTAAATTGCAATAAATTTATGTTTATTATTAATATTGCATAATCTGTCTTATAAAAATTTCATAATCAGACTAAGAACAGATCCTCAATGCATTTTTTATTGTTGTTGTGATTAAAATAATGAGCCAAAGAACGCTAAGGCACTCAGAGAAATCAATCTATGTATTATTTCTCTCAAAATCATGTTGAGTAGTGGAGACTAAGCGCTAGAATTTTTTTTGTCCTCAATCTCTCTATTAATTATGTCTATGTAGTTATAAGAATAACAAGCCAAAGAAATCTCAGGCTTCAAGAGAAATTAGTCTCTGTGTGCAGAAATTAATGATTACTGTTGACTAAATGTTATACCATTTGAAATTGCTGAGCGAAATTAATCAGGCCATGATGTACCATTTGTCAGTATCTATTTTCTCATGTATGAAAGTTGATGTACCATTGAAATTTTAATAATTATATTGAAAGTTTAATAACTATAACTATATATATATATATATATATATATATATTTTTTTTAATTTAATGATTAATAATAATTAAATTAAAATTCTTAAAAGACAAAATAAAAGCCTAATAATCACGAACTATTATGATAATTTAAAAATATAGAACTCAGGCTGAACATAGTTACAAAGATACCAAGAAAAGAAGAGTGCATGTGCATGATAACCTCTTTCTTCACAACCTATGAATGCCATTCTCAATGAAGACTCAAGACTCAACTGGATTGGATTGTGTATCAAAATAGTAGGAATGAATCAAAGTTCAATGAATGAATAACTTGATTGAGAAAACTTACAGGGAAAGGTAACTTGACTATAAATCTACTAAACCTCACTTCCATGATTAAAAAAACACCCCCACCTTCTCAGTGGTCCCATCATGGTCCACCTATTGAAAAGCAACCAACAAATATTATTTTTTATATATTTTTGCATGGCCATTGGACAATGATTTACTATGGTTTTCCTACTAAATTCCAATGGATGATTATTCAAAAATATTGAGAATTAGTTTAGTCTCAAGGCATAGCCAAGAGTCTTACCGGATAATTATAGATTACCTCTCCATTGGATGATTGTACATTTTTCATCTACTTTTTCACGTGAGTTTCAGTTGATGCTAGATCTTTGCCTTCTATTTCTTTAGTGAAGCTAAGAGTTAACTTTGATCTTACATTAATAACTATACTTGCATGAATATCCATGCTTTTATACTTCCCCACCGTGGTCAATGTTGATGTATGGCCTTGGCCCATTGATCTTACAATTAAATCACTATTCATATTCAATTTTCTCCAGTTCAGCCCAATAAAATAAGGAAAACAGAAAATGAAGTCTTGATTTTTCTTTCCAGTGCTCCTACATAATACAAATACTCTTAAAAACCAATTAATATATAAATTTTCATCATTCATGCTCAAATTTTTTTGAATTTTTTTAATGAATCTGGTTACAATTAATAGATTACATTGCTCATAGAATAAGAGATAATTGAGAACTATGATTTCACAATAATAAATTACCCTAGCAGTTCAAACTTCGAACATACCTTATGAAATTAAAATGTGGCAAGTTAATGAGCCAATCTAGTTTCCTTGGAGCCAATCTTGAGCTCGGCCTAAGTCTGAATGCCTTGAGAGTGAGAGTGTAAGGAACTAGACGCCTAAAGATTTTATTTTGTGCTTGTGTAATTCACTGTTTGACCATCAAGCCAAGCCACCAGCTATATTAACAGTACTTCATGTTGGGGCAGATTGGCATTCTAATTTTCTAGTGCTATAGCAGTACTTTTTCACTGCTTCACTAATCACAACCTTGGAAGTTTGCAGGGCAACGAGCTTTATTATTTCTTTGGTGTTTTATGTAAAAGAAAGGATTTGTGAAATTTTTGTAATAGGAAGGGGAAAACTGAATTGATTCTAATTTTAAAATATCAATAATGATAAGTGGTAATTCATTTATTAAATTTTTAATTTTGAGTGAGCCAAAAAAGTAACTTTCCTTACTTTTTGAGTACAACCTTGCAATTGCGAAGAGGACTAGTGTTGGAAAATTATTGGTAAGTGGAAATTAAAGGGCGTAAGAACATTTTTGAAAAAATTTCAAACGTCAAAATTAAGTCTTCTATCCTTCCTAGCACGTCACAGAAAACGACAATCCGCAAATTCTAGTTGTCAAAATGCCTTATGACGGGCAAAATGAAGGGCTGGTCCTATGCTGCTACATGAGTTATGGTTTCATGTGGCAGCAGGGAACCTTGTATAGTTTTTCAAGGATAGGAAAGGAGAATATTGTCAGTTAATCATCACATGAAACTTCATCACCATTTGAAAATTGTGTCCTAATTTGAAACAATAAGACTACCCAACTATTTCATTATTTAATTTAGATTGTGTAATACAAAAAAATTTCCTAGATAACTTAAATAATGTAAGCACTTTTGCAAAAATTTAGTGGGAGAACCTTCAATTACATTTATTTTGAAGATCCACTTTCATTTTAAGCTATTTTAATTAGTCTTTCATGGCTATTCTAGTAAAAATTTCAACCTCTTGTAGAAATTTGTTTGTCATTTGTATTAGAAATGAAAAAATCAAATGTATATAAAAATGATTTGAAATGCAAAAATCAAATGCGCGCTACATAAAAATGATTTTATTAAAAACTACATTAACTTCTAATATCATGCGCGCATTCGCCCTCAGCTATTGGAGAACAACATTCGCCCTCAGCTCTTACAGAAAAACATGCGCCCTCAGCTCTTGCAGAACAACATTCGCCCTCAGCATTCGCCCTTAGCTCTTGCAGAACAGCATTCGCCCTCAGCTCTTGCATAATAGCATTCGCCCTGAGCATTCGCCCTCAGCTCTTGCAGAAAAACATTCGCCCTCAGCTCTTGCAAAATGGTAAGTTCTTACTGCAGGCCCTTCCTCCTATAGTAGGGTTGACTCTATTTGGTTTTTTTTGGTCAATTCCATTGGATTGTGTTAGGCTATAGGGTTCTCTCTAGATGTCTTCCAATGTTCTTTCAGATGAGTTTCAAAGAGGATGTGTAAGATGTGTTTGTGCTTGCATGAATTTGACTCCACCAGTTTCATGAAGTTTAAGCTATGGATTTTAGTTCGACAAACTCATCCATCTCAACACCCAATAACGAATTGCCCTTGGTCTGATCTATATTGAAGGTGAAGTGCAAAGTGGTAGAGAATGGGAGATCGAAAGTCATCAACTTTATCACAAGGGTAGTACTCCAGATCGAAAGTGATGAGCTTTAGTTCTCCAGATTTGGGGATTTTCTGATATTTGGGGATTTTCCGATGACATACCAAAGGTCACATCCATACAACCATATCAAGGTCAATGTTGAGATCATTCTCATATAGATATAGGTCACTGATATATAGGGTTAATATCATCATCACTATCCATGGAAACCGAATGGTTACAAAATCAGTGATTGTGGTTGGCTCATTTATAATTATTACCCATTTACAGTAGAGCACAGAAACACTAAATATGGCCCGAGCAGAGCCTTTACAACAGGCAATGGAATTGCAGTTGCTTCATCAATAACCAATAGCTCCACTTGAGAAAATTTTTCATAATCTTGGGGTTGGATATACTGCAGAGCAAAAAATTGTAGTTATCATTCGTGCTCCAATATATTAATATACTTTTTACATTGAACTGAAGAAAGGGAAACAAGAAAATGCTAGCCATCATACAATGCTTTGACATAAGAGTTTTGAGTGATATACTTGAAAAAAATAACTCATCCATTGATATTTATAATCATTTGAGTTATTCAAGTTAAACACAATGTCAAGAATCAAGATTCAATACCCTCTATTATCTTCATCACCCAATACAAGATTTAAATTTTTCCCAAAGAAACGCTTATTAAATTGGCAGCCATTATTTCTCCCCGCTTTAAAAACCCTACATTTAAATGAAAACAAGCATTGCATTTCAACTACAAAAATCTATTAGTGTTCAAGTGTACATGTGTGCATCACTTGTGTAGGGTATTCCTTTTCCACTTTCACATTATCCAAGAATGTGTGCAGTATAGTTTATATTTTTTGTGATTTAGATTATCTTGAAAAAGGAAAGGTAAATTATTTCCCATGGAAAAAGAAGGTTTTCCCTTTTTACTACTGGAAATGGTACAACAAAGTTCCATTTCTACCCGAAACTCCTATGAAATAGGAACCAAATAAAGGCCATGTCCTCAATGGACATCATTTGGCTTTGAAAATAGCCATTGCACCGTGTTGTTTCTTATATTACATCACGATAGTTTCTTAGGTCATTTCTTGTTTCTTGAGATGAAAAACAACCAAATAAATTGTGAAGATCCTTTCAAGAAATAAATGACCATTTATCAATCATATCTCAACTATTTTTTATTTTATTCAGTGGTTGCTTACTTTGAGAGAAATTTGACACTTTTATAAGGAATATAACATAAAAACACAAAATGGGAAGGAATTGATGAGGTATATGACCTTTAGTTGTTGTCAATTAAGAATTGATAATACATGATGCATGTTCTGTACTACAAACTAGATTCCTTCCTGGAGTTAGGACACAGAGTATTGAATCAAAGTTGTAGTTTCTAACTTCTTGTATTGGTTCATCAATCTTGAAATTTAGACATTGCATGTCTTCATTGCTTCATGTTTTAATAATTTGCATTATATCGTACAATAGGAAATTAGGAATTATGATTATTATTACTTTATGGATCTGTTAAGTTACTTTTAAGTTTGCATGGTTTAGTGTGAAATTATTCTTGTGTGCCCCTAGGCCCAGGTGAAGGAATGCCAAGGACTGAGAACCCCAGTTTTTAAATGGTATTGTTTCTTATACCCAAAAACCCCTCAACATCACTTCTTATTAGTTCTTAACAATAGTGTTGTAAACAATTTGAGAATTGATATAGAAAAATCTCACACTTCTCAAGATAAAGTCCTAAAGCTAAAGTTTGATACCATGTGTAATTCAATAGCCCCATTGTCACCTCACCAACCTCTTTTAACTTCGGGCTAGCTCTCCTCCAACTCAAGGGGGGTTCTTCCTAGTAGATGTTAGGGATCTAATGGCCCAACCAAACCAAGTCAAGAGCCCCCTAACTCTCTATGTTTACTACTATCAATCAAAATATTGAACAATAGGGTCAGACATGCATCTTGAAGATAAAATTGCCAGGGTAATTTCAAAGGGAAAGTCCCCAAACACATATAATCAAGGAATTATAGCATGATTTCAAACATTAAATATCGACAAAATCGTTTAAAGGATATTGAAAGGAAAAAAGTGATGGAAGATAGAAAGTGCCTTACTTAAATGCTCTAAGGATTTTTCAATAGTTGCTCCAAAAGCTTCACTTCAAGGCCCTTCAAGATCCTTAAATGCTCTAAGGATATTGAAAGGAAAAAGGTGATGGAATATAGAAAGTGCCTTACTTAAATGCTCTAAGGATTTTTCAATAGTTTCTCCAAAAGCTTCACTTCAAGGCCCTTCAAGATCATCTGCAACAATGCTATACCATCAGCTTCAACAATGTTGCTCCAAAAATGTCCTCAAGGTCTTCACAAAAAGTCTACTAGAAGTTGCTCCAACAATATATTCAATAAGGTCTTCATTGTCAACTCGTCTCTTGTTTGGGTGCCTTAATGTGTAATGACATGTTTCCAGGACTGAATTCAATGCAAGGCATATTTGAAACTCTAACTCTGTCTTCCAGTGTCTTATTAGAAATTATTTCAGTTTTCATTTTGTGTTTTCAAGTTTTTACATTTATAATTTTATTGCAATGTGGTAGACTGATCAGGGCAGTGCGGGAACAACCCCGAGACGGGATGATCGCAGAAAGAGGCCAGCGGAAGAACATGTAAAGTGCCAATATTTCTCTTTCTTCAGGTATTTTAGTTATTTACATAATTGAAATAATATTAATTTTGTTCAAATATGCAGATACCTAGCCATGGTACGCCTGATGATTCCCTCTACGAGGAAGAGCTTTTCTTCATCCCTATCTCCAGTGCTCTTGTTGCGAAAAAGGGCACGAAATGCAAGGTCGGAATTTGATAATTTGATAGACGCGCCTCAAACACCTGAAACATAAGAGAGGATAAAACAACTTATGACCCAGCTAGAAACATATCAGGTAATAATAAAAAGTCAAAAGGATATTTTTTTTGTTCTGCATGAGATGAATTGTGATAGTTTGATTTTTAATTTTTACATTGACTAAACTAACAAAAAATTCTTTTGTATGTAGCGTTTTCTAACACTTGCTGAATCCGGTGTTGGTGATAATGGGACACAAGGCCAAGAGATTGCCCAACAACCCTCTCGTACACCTTCTACTCCTTTAGGTGCCAGCCAAGAAACACACTTTGCCCAAGCAGACACCCAGCCAACCGCTGAATGTGTTGGCAGTGATGAGGCTGATATGGCCAACTACATTATTGCATTTCCTGGAGCTACACGTGTCAGCTCCACATCGACCATTAATGGCACGTTGTTGGTGAACGATGAAGGTGTCCCTATAAAGCACGTACGACTCCTAGGTAAATTTTAATATTTTTAACTATTTCATGTACTCTATCTAAAACATATTTATCATGATTTTTATTTTTAAATTAATGATAATATTTTTTTTTCTGTGTAGGAAACAATGAGTTCTACAGGTTTTTGGAGAGCCATGCGTTGGTAATTTTTGGCCCAACCATACGCACAAGGTGGAATTCCCAGAATTCTAACCTGAAAAAAGAACTTCTAGATTATCTAGAAGCCCTTTTTGGGGTTGGCACATTTGACAGAACAGCGGTGGCTTGGGTAGTTGGCAAATATTTGAAATATACGAGGGACACCTATAGGACGCAATTGAAATTTAACCCTAGATATGAGCATCCTCTCACAGTTCCAGAGAGTGAGTGGAGGGCACTCATCCATGACGGAAAAGAGAAAAGGGAAAAGAAAGAAGGAAAAATGCCAACTGGACCCGCAAGGTAAATTACAAATTTAATTCAATAGCTTTAATTTTCTCTATGTCTAAAATAAAAGTGTGCTACGTCATATCTGACTTCAATATTTTGATGATAGGTTGTCTGACACCTCGAAGGCAACCAAATTTAGGATTGAAAAAAAGGGCCATCACAAGCTAGGCCAGGGCGGCTACTTGAAATTAGCCGCAAGAATTGTAATTAAGTAGCTAAACATCTTATAATTAATTGTATCGCCTTCCAACGTTTTTGTAATCCTATCAAATATGATTAAAAATACACAATCATATGTAATGTAGGGTGATTACTTCGGAACAGAAACTACAGAGGAAGATAAAAATATCACTTTCCATTTCGACTATCAAGCCGTAGTTGAACGTCGCAGAAGCTTGGAGCAGGTCCCAAGATCCAGAATGCCTGATAAGGTAAAACATTAACCTTTCAATATGTTTGTTTTCGTCCATAAATTTAATGTTTAAAAACTTTTTTTAAATCAGGGGAGCAACACTACCGACGAGGCAAATAACCCAGTTTTAGAGCCAGATGTAGATGTTCCTCACGTGCAACCTGATCATTGTAGTGGGGACCAAGCTGACAATGCTACTATCAGTGAGGGCCGTGACGGTAATTAATTTCCACTTATAATTTTTTTCTAATTATACCTTGATGGTTGTCCTTATAACGTTTTTTGTTTAAATGACAGAGAATGTTTCCCTTGAGGATCTTACCACCAGAGAGGAAGACAGGGCAACAGTCCCAACGGCGACAACTGGTGCACCAGGTAAATAATCTCATTTCAATTTTTTTTATTAATATTACCGAACTAGTTCAATGATATTTAAAAACTGACAATTAAAATTTAATATTATCTATTTTTGTAGGCGATGCCCCGTCACTGGATGAGACCAGACATCGTGACTACGCAACTAGGTCAGCAGTGCGGGTCAAAAGGCACAAAACAGGAGCAGAGCACGATGATATTGATGATGTAATTAGGAGCTTTAGAAATAGGAAGAAGAAAAAGAAAATTTGATAATGTAAAATATTGTATTATTATAAGATAAACGTTACCATACTTGGAACGTTTTTTGCGTTATATAAAAAACTCATTTATCATACTATTTTTATGTCAAGCATTAATTGCAATGTTTCCTTGCATACTTTTTGTTGAAGTGTTTTTTTATTAGTTATTGAATATTTTTTTTTATGCTCATGAAAGTAAAAAATGAAATATAGATTGGGTATTGGGGAATTGAGAGTGATGTGAGGGGGGGGGGGAGGGGCCATAAGAGCTTCCACCTTCACGTGGTTGGCCCTATTTAGTAGAGAATAATTTATTGGAGCGATTTAATCTTGGAGCAAACCTCCCTCGATCCAACGTAGCAACAAAAAAGTCACTGTTGACTTAGTTGCTACTCTTTCAGATCGTGGGAGGCTTGTTCCAAGTTCATGCGACTCCAATAAATTTTTCTTGAAACGAAGAGGAGCTTATTCAGGTATGTTTTGACATTTTTCAACATATGTTATAACATTATCATAAGAATGCATCTTAGAGTAAAAAATACTACATCAATTACTTATATTTATTGTATAGATAATGATGGATTTTGATTGACTTGGCAGTGTAGGTACAAATCCTCTTGCATAATGAGCAATACAACTTGTCAACCAGGGTCAAGTCTAGGATATTTTTACTTGTGTGCTTGACCAGGTTCATAATGTCACATTTTGTAAGTTCCTTTACAGTTCATAATTCAATATTAAGCTTGTTCATGATTATTATCTAGGTTTTTTGTATGTGTTTTTTCAATCTATTTGATTGTAAGCAACTCTGCATGTTTCCTGTTGTTCACTATGATTTCTCCCATTACCACTCCCAGGATGAATTCGAATTTATTGTTACATAGGTTACTTTATTGTTACTATGATTTCTCCATTTACGATTTCATAGGTTACATCATGTAAAGTTGTCAATCTTAGGTTGGTGATGAGCTTTAGTTCTCCAGATTTGGGGATTTTCTGATATTTTCTCCCTCATGTCATTCCTGAATCACCTCGTTGTTTGAGCATGCCAATTGTCTACCACTTGTACCAATTGGCACATGTCAATCTCTGAGTGGTGCCACATTTCACCTATTTTCGGCCCACTTGACCACCTGAAAAACTCAAATCCACACACCATGTGTCTTTATCATGGAGTGCCACATGTCCTAAATATTTAGGCCGATAGGCCTTTTGTTATGAAAGGGATTTTTTTTTTTCGTCAACACTTCTTATCTAGGCATGACACCTGTTACTTGTTTAATCTGACGGTCATAGTCTCTCGGGTTACCTTATAGGTTTGACATACCACTGGTTTCTGGTATATTTCCATGGAATCAGTTTGAAAATACCAGCAACAATCCACACACCTGCAACCGTCGACAGACCTGCCGTTTTAGTAGCTGCATTTCCGCAACTGCCAATACACCTGCTGTTTTAGTTGCTGCATTTCGGCAACTGCTAATACACATGCCGTTTCATTCTCTTGGACTCTGTGTATGCATATTTTTCATATAATTTTATCACGAAGTTGGCTGCAGTGCTTTGACATGCCTTTGAATATTTTTGCAGGTTAGAAGACATTTCAGGCCAGAGCTATTGAATAGACTTGATGAGATAGTTGTATTTGATCCTCTTTCTCATGATGAGCTCAGAAAATTTGCTAGACTACATATGAAAGATGTAGCAATTCGTCTTGTAGAGAGAGGTGTTGCTTTAGGGGTTACAAATGCTGCTCTGGATCTTGTTCTTCAGGAAGCCTATGATCTTATAAGTAATCACTTTGTTTTGCTTTCTTTCTTATTCAGAGTCTATCTTGCCAGGGGATGTGCCCGTTATGGTTTGTTATGAGACCGTTTTCAATTTTATCACCGTCCCTCATAATATGTTTGATTGTGTTTATAAATAATAAACAATTATTACACCAAACAATAAACAATTAACTGTACTATGAGTAATATGATATCTTTAAATAATTCTCATTATAATTTCATAACCTCTTCTCTCACTTGGTGGTGTCTATATCACTAAGTGTGTCTTCTTTAAAATTATAGTTACAGGAGACAATGAACAATCAATTGCACTGTGAGTGATATCTTGTAATAATTATTATTATAATTTCCTAACCTCTACTCTCACTAGGTGTCTATATCACTAGGTGTATCTATTTTAAAATTATAGTTTCAATGGTAGATAAATTGTTATCTTAAAATTATAGCTTTGATGGTGATACCTTGTGATTGATAATGCAGTTTGAAGCAGCTTTGGCTTTGACTAATATAGTCTCAGGAACCTCTGAGAATACAAAGGTTGTGATTGATTATGGGGCACTGCCTATATTTGTGGAACTTCTTACCTCTGGGAATGATAATGTTCGAGAATAGGTAGCACGTTTATTTTAGAGGCATAAAATTATTCTTCCCAACTATCTTTATATGTCCGTAATTTTGGAATTTGATTTAAAAAACAAGTACCCAACTTTGAGTTCAACTGGTGTTCGTGTAAGGTTGTTTGGGCTTTGGGAAATATTGTTGGAGACTCTGCAACATTTAGGGATCTTGCCCTCAGTCATGGAGCTCTGAGGCAGGTGCTTGCCCAGTTGAATGATACTGCCAGAATTTCAATGATAAGAAATGCTACATGGGCTCTGTCAAATTTTTTCCGTGGTAAACCCCAACCACTATTCAAACAGGTAAGCAGAATACATTTTCTGCCTCTTCTTCTTAGTTCGCAGATACTGTGGATTTTTTTTTATAGATCTTGGTGCTTGGTAGATTTGGACGTAATATGGACCTAGGTGCTTGTTCATTACAATGACTCTGTCATCAGGTTTTAGAAAATGATCAGAAATTTGGGTTTCACAAGGGGATTACCCTTGCTTGCAATTATCGATTATCAATCACATTCAAAAAAATTCTTTCGTAGCATTGTTGAGCTCTTTGTAGGTGAATTTCCGAGGCAATTTCACAATATCTGAACTAAATTTGTTTATCCTTTTCAATACTCTGCGCTTGTAACAGAACCAGACAAACAATCTAGTGGCCAATGCAACAACAACAACACCTCCTATTGCAATGCCTGCAATTCACCCTCTCTGCATGCATGAATGACTATGGCACCCTCTTTTGTGAACAGGTACTGGAGTTGAAGGTACTGGTTTCCATTAGGATCGTGTAATTCAACATCCAAAATAGTATCAAATTCCACTGCAATAGTATTCCCCGGCGAGGGAAACAGTTCATTGAGACCTATTGGACTCATCACCCGCAAATAGCCTCCAGGGCTACCCAGAGTGTGATCATCTGGAGTAATAAAAAATGCTGATCCATCCCCAATTGAAACAAGAATAGGACCCACATTGGTTACAGAAAACGAGAAACACGTTTTGAAAGAAGAAGAAACTTTTGTATTAGGGTCCAGAAATCTAACTGGTCTATTATACAATACCCTACCTGCACTTCAAATTGGTACTCCCAACTCCATGCTAAGGCTCACTATGCCATTCTTCAGATGAGCATCTTAACCTGAAGTTTGATTCCAAAAAACCCAAGTCCCCTGTTCTATGCCCAAGACCTCTGTTACAACGAGTAGAGTTCTGAGTGAAATACTTCACAATAGGAAGCAAAAGAAACATCGCAAAATTGCTCGCTTTAGACTGATAATTTTCTGTGCGAAAATTCAAATGCGGACAGTAAAAACATAATATCAAACACAATCAATCCACAATGGAATTTGAACATGAGGATTTATAACTAGAGAAAACCCTCTCCAAGTTAAAAGAATTCCAGAATGGCTTTAAGATTCTACTAATGAGTGCTTACAACACCATAGCAATTACTGTCATAATGAAATCTGCTGGAAGCAAAGCCCTTGTACAGTTTCTACATTTCCACAGTGGAAGCAAGAATCTTGCTATCTCTCATGATCTAGTTCTGTGGTCAGATCCTTTGCTATGGCTGTCTTGTTCTGCTAAACATGAATCTGTCTTAGCTTTGGCTCTGGTTCTCATTTAGGATCGTGGCTATCTGATCTTGCTGTGGCTTTGACTATACAAACTTGTTCAATAGGAAAATGCTGACTCTGCTATATATAGGAGCTTCAATGGGCACTCTCAAACTGCTCTACTACAGTATTTGCACTCTCAATGGACTTCTACAGCAATTGGCACCATCAATCTGCTTTGTTACAATGATGGCTCATGTCAAAAAACTGTGCTACAACCATTGGCCCCATGAATCTTCTCTCTGCTTCGTCAAATGGTTGGCACCATCAACTGACTTTGCGCTCCTTAGGGTGATGACAGTGGCAAACACTTTTTTGGGCAGCTTTGTTGTCTCTGATTCAAGGTAGAACTATGTTGGCCTTGTTTTTTTAGTCCTTTGAATTAGTTCTCTCATATTTGCCATACTATCCCCAGTTTGGTACCGAGAAAGACATAACTTCACTATATCAAAATTGAATATTTTTGGCCATTTATCTTTAGTAATGGTACATCTTTAATTCGATGCATTCGTATAGTATCTGAAGAGCACTCTCAAGTTGTTATTCAGTATTTTAGCATAACTACTACATTTAACTTCCATGCTCTAATATTTATATCAACCATAAGCATTCTTAAGGTAGTTCCACGTTTGTGAAGCAGAAGGAATGCTTCTGACAGCTTCTTATCATAGTGGTACAATTTTGTTCGCAATTTATCTTTTATAAACCTCCAATTTTCCAAACGTAGTAGAGACTACAGTTTGCATCTCAAATTTTGGACAAATCTGTTTAGTATTCTATAGAAAATGCATTAAGAATACAGTGCTGTGTCTACTAAGCACAAATAATTGTTGTACTGAGTCATCTAAACATCTTGACATCCTCGTTTTATATTCCTTTTCTGTTTTCGCAAAGCTTCCTCTACTATGGAAAATGTAATTATATTAATTTTTTTCCATCGATATACGGATTGGATCTAATTAGATGTAAACCCTTGCTACAGTGGTTATTCGAATGGGTTAGAATGTGCATTGTTATTTCTTTCTTTTGAAATACATGCATTACCACTACGCGAGATGTTTGCATTAATTTTGAAATGTTGAGATCTTTGCATTGATGTTGCCTCTTCTTGGTGGTGTCTCTGAGATTGAGCTGATCCAAAGGCAATGGATGTGCATCAGCGGTCGATTTCTCTTTACTAGTACTGTAATCCAAATCCTCTAGCATGCAAACAGGTGCCGCAACAATTATATCTAGGATTGATCGTTTTTTTCTCACCTTCACTTTAGTCTTGGAAAACTTTGTTCCAGATTTTTTAGCATTTGACTCACCTGATAGACAGTGATCTATGTGAGCATTTAAGGCTATATTGGATGTAGATGAGAAATATATACAAACAGGACAAACCTTTGGTATCATGGCCTCTGGAAGAGATCCCGGATTCCCAAATTCTTCATTCTTCCCAGGATCTGCCTTGCTCTTCTCCAAAGTTTGGATCTGCCTTGTAGGCTCCTGCCTCTTCTACACTACTTGAATTGGAGCACATCCATTATGATATCAAATCATCCGCTACTATGAAATGACACAGGTCGCAGATGCTTTGATAGACTTTCCTTTTTGGCACTTCACCGCGAACCAAGTTTTAAAATGTCACAACCCACTTGATATTTATCCCTAGAAAAAGTGTCACATGTGAAGATCAGGCTTTTGATGAAGCGAATAACTTGGTAAAGAAAATTTTTGATTACTTATGTATTCGGCCCAATAATATAGATTTTTATGCACTATCATTTTTAACCATGTGCTGAAAAACATACAAAAAACTATGTTTTTAGTGAAATTTGAGTTCACAAGAATCGATGCCAGTCAAAATATAGACCTTGCTCCCAGCTTACTGGTAAAAGGCGGTACTCATATTTCATGCAAGTAATGGAATGCCTTTTTTGTTGTTTTATCTCGTCTTATTCAAACTTCCAAGTCTAGCATCAATGATTGTCTTATGCTTCAGAAAAATGGTATTATGCTTTAGAGAAGTGTATCTACTTCTTATTATACTTCTTAACTTCCAAGTCTAGCATCAATGATTATTTTATGCTTCACACATAATCTAGTTTTCATTATACTCCTTGAAATTTTTTTTATTAGTTTAATGAGACAAACTTAAAAGGAGTAAGCTAATATATTAGCAAAAGGATTTTTGTCACTAATCTAAGATTCTTATAGGAATTCAGTGGAAATTTCAGGCATCACCTGAGTAATCTTCAGTGTCTGCAAATTTTGACATCCAGAGAGAATTTTGTAACAAAATTAGGTAGCTCCTACTTGAAAACATGTTGATGTTGATGCGTAGCAATCTCCTTCATTTATAGCCATGTGTTGGAATATTTGAAAATTCCAGAATAAAAATGGAGAGAGTAATACTCTCCTCTTCTAACACAAAGTAAATATTGAAATTTCTTCACTGGAAACAGAGTTCAACACTTTGAAAAATTTCTATTCCTTCAAAAAAAAACTATTACAAATTCTTCCTCACTAAGAGGGATTACAAAATGTGACTGCTGCAAAACGCAGTGCACTCAAAATTCTTCTCTGTCTCTAAAACTACACACTGTTGTGCTCTTCAAAACACTTACACTGCTATTGTGTGTAATAATAAACTTTACAACTACATTCTGAAACAGGCTCACAACCCTTTTCTTTTATATGCAATGCATATATTAAAAACATAAAAAAATATGCAAATAACAAATCTATTAAAATGCTCCTGGGGTCCACAATTTATAAATTTTTTAATATATATATGAAATATATATATAAAACATATATACGTCGCATTTAAAACAAAATATTACCAAAACCAGTGTGGAACCTTAACAAACAATAAAACTATTTCGCCGCACGTTATATAAAACATATAACAAAACCTTTGTCAAAACTTCAAATGAACCCTTTAGCCGTGGAGCCCGCCGGACTTCAAACGGCGATAAACCATAATTAAAACCAAATTTGCGTTCCAAAATAGCCTGCTGACGTCGGCCAATTTTGTGACGCGAAAACCAAATGAATTCCGCCCTAATATTTTTCGGGTCCGAATTTGGGCTGGTGTACGGAGAGAGAGTTGTGACGTGAATTTCTTATCAAATTATCCCTAATATTTTATGGGTCTGGATTTCCACTGCGTGAGCGGCCCAAATAAATATCCGCTCCAATCAATTTCTGCCACGTGTCCTCCTCTGGCTTTCCGTGGTGCGGGACCACCAAAATTTGAACAAAACCCGCGCTTCAATCAAAAGTTTCCCTGTTTCTATTTTAAACCTATTTTTGAAATACAGAGCCATGTACTCTGTTTTCCGTTTTAACCCTCTGTTTTCAATGTGCAGAACTGGTTGTTGTTTTTAAACCTTGACTCTGATTGTTCGAAAATTTTGGCAAGTGGCATAGTGAAAGAACTTCTTCAAACAAATATAGAAGGCGACTCTCAGTATAGAGGTAGGTGAAAGTAATATTTCAACAGTTGAGTCTTAACATATATTAGTAAGGAGTATTATAGTAGTTCACACCTGTAATACTCACAAAGGGAACTCAGACAAACCATCATCTCTCCAAAAAAGTGACTAAGATTTTCACAGTTGGTTTCTTCAGATTTATTGATGCTACAATACCATGTCTCTTTCAGATTACTTCAAATTCACCGAATTCTTTCAAGTGATTGTCATTATGAATTAGTCAAAACAGGTTTCAGCATACGACAAGGATTTATATGCACTGGATTTGGATAGTTTAACTACCACTTCGCACATTTCCAGGAGTTTATATGCCAAGAACTACTGCACTTTTAATCAGGCTGTTGGAAAATTTGTTTCATATTTTGACATTATTAATGCCAACCCTGACTTGTGACTCTTCAAAATGAAGATTCAAAAAGTTGAGTAATGTGGTTATTAAGGGACAAGAGTCAGATTATACATGTATCAAGGTAGAATTGATCCAGATGAACTCCACCTGCAGATCACAGATGTATATCAACACTTGTATCCTTCAATAGTGTAGTTTGAAATACCATCTCATTTAGTATTTTGGTGTTCAAGAGTCAAGATCAATAAAAATGCATGAATCTTTCTTGGACTACTTATATTGTCAAATCATCAACTCTAAACCTTTGAACACCATGCAAACAAAATTGAGCACTTGGTCACTTGATTAAAATTTCTCGCATGGCTACATTGTGTATAAGCTTCTCTTACCCCAAACATCTCCCACAATCCCCTATAAATAGAAAACAATGGGAATGGTTTGCATCCCTCTTATTTGACAATTTCTAAGCTAAATTTATGGAATTGTTCTACTTACCATAAACATATTTTGGTTGATGGGGTAAAAAACCACAGTCCCGATTCTTCTCTCATTTTCAAACCTCAAGCTGTGTATAGATGCCTTCAAAATTCATTCCCAAATTCAATTCTGGGCAAATTTAAAATACTGATGCGGAAGCACTTTTCAATAGTTAACTGGTTACAAACCCAACCAACCCAGAAATTCAATCTAAACGCTGCAAAGAGAACTGCATAGAGCTGCATAGGGAAGAGGAGGCCATTGTATCGAAGATCTGGCCGAGGACCAGGAGACTGTAAGAAATTTCATTTATATAAGGAATCTGTTAGTATTATATGTGTGTTGATTGAGTAAGTTTTCTATGTGTGAATATATGTACGCATCCTAGTGAAAGATAATTGAAATCCTGTGGTAATTAAGAAACCCTGTGATGAGGTTATGTGCATATAGACTGGTTGAGTTCTCGGTGGAACACGAGCTAATGACTCAGGAATTACGAGCATTGGTGAATTCCACAGATAACTGTGTCAAATAGTTGGGGAATTTCTCTATAATAAATTGTGTGAACAGAGGGTGAATTAGGTTAATGACATTCCCGTGCGCCTGTGGTAGAGCAAGGAGATGTTGTGCTCGAACCTCCGTGAGCTAGGTAAAACCTCGTAATGAGTGTTGTGAATTTGTAGGCAATTGAATGAACCAAGGACCGGTGTATCGATTTGTAGATTCGATAATAACCTTGTTGGAACCATAAGACATAAACCATGGCATATGTAATGCGTCATGTCTCCTCGAAATGGTCGTGCCCGAGTTCGTTTGGTATGGCTGCGCGAAGGATGAACAACAAGGCATAGTTCAATGGAAGTAAGGCGTTGGTAAGTGGACGGAACCTGGAGTAAGAGTAGTCGGAACCTTGAGGACCGCACAATAAAGACATGTTTCCGGCATATCGCACCGCCTTTGTACGGTAAGCGGTATTCCCCATTTGGACGCGATCAATGTCATAGGCCGACACGTGGCCTTGAGCGGTTTTGAAAACCCACTCTCATTGCGAGTTAATGATCGTGCAACTAACTCGTGCGATATCTAGTTGGATCGTTGGATCGTCAAGGCCAGAGCGACGTATTATCCACCGTTGGATGTGGAAAGGCCACTAGCACTGGGCCCCACGCGTATATACATCGACTATTGTTGTCCTAACTAAGGTTCAATGGAGTTATGTGTGGTTCTTTGCATTGACAAAAGTTTATTCATATTTATGTGTCCAAGCCTCATATGAAGTCCCAGTTATAAAGTGAATGCCATCACTAAAGGTTAGCGGGGTCTGATCTTATTATATGATTGTTTATAGTCGAAGTGCTGCGGGGTGGTTTATTATATTAATATTTCACGGTCGAATTATGTTCATAACAATTGGAACGCCCATAATTCATGACAAATATTGGAGATTTACTGTCCTGTTTTAAAGTTTCATTTTTTATTTTTTTTTAAATTGAACCCGCCGTCGGTATACCAACACTTTGTAAGCATCGCTCTTCCGATGCCTTATAAGCGTCGGTCTTCCAACATTTTCAACGATTTCCATTTTCGTCGGTCTTGTGACGTCCGTTGATATTGCGACAGTTCTTCCTGGCATCGGTATTGCGATGCTTCTAGAAAGCATCGGTATTGCGACGCTTCTGGAAAGCGTCGGTCTTGCGACACTTTTGCAATACGTCGGTCTTGTGACACTTTTGTATGGCGTTGGAATTGTGACAGTTTAGAAACGTAAGAAGAGCGACAGTATAAAAACGTCGGAAGAGCGACGTTCAAAACATCGGACCACATTTCGTCGGAATTGCAACAGTTTACAAACGTCGGAAGAGCGACGGTTTTGGAAATGTCAGAAGAGCGAAGCTTGTTTGGAACTGACGGAAAAAGTGTCGGTATTGCGACACTTTGTCAAGGCGTCGGAATTGCGACGTAATGGCGAACCACGTTTTTTCCATCCTCGAATTGTCGGTCTTGCGACGACTATGTGTCGGAATAGAGACGAAGTGGCCGTCGGAAATTGGGCCAAATTTTCTAGTGCCACATGGGTGGTGACATGGTGGATGAATGGGGTAGCCACATGGGGACCACATGGAAAATTAAATGATTTTGCATTTCTTGATATGTTAGCTTTAAAGGACTGTATATTTTGATCCGATTGTTAGATTGGGGAAAATTATATTGTTTGGAGGATCTCAATGAGATAGACATAATGGCATTATCCATTTTAAGTTTTAAGGAAGTAAAAAAAAGGTTGAAATATTTGGAGTCCATTCCCATAACTGGACCTTGGAGATTGGGTCAGCATAGTAACTACATCTTTCTAACCTTATGTTAAAATGTAGCAAGAAAAGTCTTCATTTGACTTGTGCCTTAGTCAAATGGAGAAATTTGATTTTCCACATCAGAAGGATGACTTGGATTCCAGTTAGTTGGAGTGACATGGCTTTGTCTCCTAGTTAAGTCATAAATTTTGAGTTATAGACTAGAAGTAGAGTCCTGCATGGGTTTATTTCTATAATTTAGAAATCTAGTGGAGTTATTGTTAGTTAAACTCAATTAACTGAGATCTAGTCTTTATATGAGTGAGTAGGAGTTTAGTTGAGTAGTTATAAAAAGTGTTAGCTCAATGATCTCTTAGTTAACTGATCAATTTACTAAAAATAAATCCAGTCATGCATGGAAATTTAAATTTCCTAGTAGGAGTGGAGGAAAAGGAACATTGTAATTATCAATTATATACTAGTTGAGTGTACAATGTTTTGCATTTGATAAGGTGGTCAATTCATCTAGAAATTGCAGAAGGAAATAGTAATTTTCCCTAATATTTAGGAGCTAATTTCCTCCAGGATTGTGCAAGGAAATAGGAGGAAGATTGAGGCTTGAATTGGCTAAATGTTTGTCAGAGCAGGTCAGTGAGCATGATATTAGAATTAAAGTGTAGGATGTGATTCATGATTGAATCAAGATCTTGAGATTGATCCATATTCTAATATGAATTAATGCAATGCAACATAGTGTTTTTTCCTAGCTGGGTTCCCCTATAAAACAATTGTGTTCTTTTTGTTTTTATGGTTGCATGTGTTTCTATCATGTGTTTTCCTTTCGCAGAATAATAGAAGAAATTTGTGTCTCTTGATTTCAATTTGATTTCATTAGAAATAGAAAATTTCTTGCAATTTCTACATGATATCAGAGCATCAAAAGACTACATATAAACCTTTTTCCAAGTATTATATCAAATAAATTTTGATTTGTAGAGTTTTTGGTGCAAATTATCTTTAGTGGAGGAAAAATGTCTTTCAACGGATTGAGGCTGGAGTATGAATTTGAGGGAACCCATAATTTCTGTTCTTGGAAAGATAGGATGGAAGCTTTCCTGGATGAAAATGGAGTATGGGAATATACACAAAATAATATTCATAACTAGTAGCATCAGATGCACAAGCACTTTCTCAGTGGAAGAAAGACAATTTAAACAAAGGCTAGGAGGATTATTCTGGAGGGTGTTAGAGATAATTTGGTTTAGAACTTGCATGGAAAGGAGAATCCTTTTAAAATGTGGAAAAATCTCATATATATCTTCCAGATAAACAATGATGCCAGGAAATTATCATTGAGAGATAAAATCAGGAGCATTCGAATGCAGAAAAATGAAACCATTCCACAATAATGTAACATACCTGGTAAAAAATCCATGTAAAAAGTTAATAAAGGAAAAATAATAACAACGGTTATGGGAAACTTATTCAAAGTTGAATGTTGGGAAAAAATTTCCTAGTGCAGGTGTTCATTTGGTTTATTATGGCTAAGGAAATTGGAAATGGAAATGGCAAAGGATTTGGAAAGGAAATGTGGCATTAATTGTAATTTTATTTTTGAAAATACTAGAAATTATAAGATAAAGAAGGTGAAAGGTCATAGGTTTCATGTGAGGAGGAAAATGAAGGAAAATAATGGAAAATGAAGAAAATATAGGCCTCATTAATAAAAAGGTTTCTAAGGATTAGTTGGTACCTTTTGTGAGTTCAAATTTTGGAGCTCTCTCTCTATTCTCTCTCTCTCACACTCTTGGACACAGTGTTTTCATGGAGTATTTCAACTTTGGATCAAGAAAAGAAAAGAAGAAAAAGAGGAAGGAAATATCAAGCAAGGAAGAGTAGGATCAAGCAACTATAATAGATTTACTTGCAGGTATCGATTTGCATGTATGATTTCCTTGCTATATTTGGCATGCATGGTTATGCATGTGTGTTCTTGGTTCTCTTGTTTTCATTGACATGGGTTTTTCCAGGTGTGATAGTTTTCTTCAACCTTGCCTTTCCATTTCTGGATAGCCATGGTGTGATGAGGTTTTCATGTTTTGGTTAAGCTGGATTTCCGGATGGACCTAAAGATGAGTGGGCTGGTCTCAGGATTATTCACAAGGCCTAGACATCCCGAGATGGGATACATGGTAAATCCTCGATGTGAAAACCTCAATTGAGCCTAGGAATCCCTTGACCAGTAAATGGCAAGATACACGATAAAGCTCAGTGGTGTTACCCATGATTTGGCCTAGGAATCCCGGGTTGGGGTACATGGTAAAGCCCAGAGTGTGGAGACCTCGTAGGCCTAGGAATCCCTTGACTGGTAATGGCATGATACATGGTAAAGCTGAGAGGATGAGACAGACAAATTCCTCACATTTTAGGTGGAAATATTTGGTGGCATCCATGCTTGTTTATGGCATAGTGATCTGGTGAGGATTGCGGTAAATCTTGGTTCTATTTATGAGGTTGAGGTGGTTTAGCCTCATGAAGCCTTGGTTTTTTATTTTGGTCTTAATTCCCACATTCATGCTTGAAATATGGCATGGGGGTGATTGGTGCAGAGAGATTTAGCTTAGACAATCTATGGCTTGGTGGAATGTGGTAGTCCCATACCGGGTTAGCTTTTGCATTCATTAATAAGAGTTATTTTCCTTGGTATTTTATGTTAAAATGTATTAGTTTATATGTTTATTCCATGGTTGTTGTATCCCTATCATTTTTTTTGTTATATGCTTGTTATGAGCATGTTTTATGATAGTGATGATGTATGGCTCTCATCATGTTTTGATATGTAAATGAATGAACAATGAATATATGACCTAATAAATGATAATTTATCAAAGGTGATAAGGCACCAATTATTCTCAGCGATTATTATATAAGTATGATACCCATATGCTCAAATCTGCTGTTTAAACCTGTAGAATGCATATTTGTGACATGTTTGACGAAATGGTTGTCATGGATAGTAGAGGTACAATAAATTCCATGTTCAAGTATTTACACATGTATCTTTTTTTCGATGTTACTTTTCATTTTTGGGAGTTTCATGGAGTTTTTGGAAGTGGCTTGAGTCCTGAACCTGAAAAAGTGGCACAAAATCTAGAGTCACTGGCACATAACTACTTGGGAAAATCTTAGTAACAGGCTTGCCTTGTTCTAGGAGCGACTATAGGTCCTAGTGGCATGCATGCCCATGTCAAGGGAGATACTAAGGCTCTAATGCAACCAAATGTCAATTTATCTGAGGAGATGGTCACCTGGATGGGTTGGATGGCTCTTGGGGGTTCTATTGCATGTGTAGAAGGTCAGGTTGTTTATGTTCTATCGGTTCCATTTCCTAAACTGTACATAGGGAGTTGAACCAGATCATAGTAACCTCTCGTCACATGTTTACACCGGTTGGCCGGTTACTTGGGTATATGTGGGAGGAGGGTGTTACAGAGTAGTATCAGAGTGAGTTTCCTTCTCTTTGGGTGGTGTCTTGTTTCTGTTATCTTTGTGTGATATCTGATACCACAGAGTGGTCTCAGAGCATGGTTCACCCCTTGGATTGGATGGGCAGTGTGTTGGTCATGCATTCATGTAGATTACATATGTGTTACTTATACTTCTTGTTTATGTGCTTGTTGCATATGCATGGTGTGGTCATGGTTGCAGTGGTGTCTCCATGTGAAAGTTGATGGGGGTTGTTGTGGAATGTGTCACCGTGAGTGTATGATTGGTTATGCATTGTTTATGCATGTGTGTTTATATGTTTCATGCATACATTGATATGGTTGTAGTTGTCATGATTGAGGTCATGATGTGTGGTTGGGATGGTCATGCATTGATGACTGGACTATGGTTAGGATGATATCTATATGTTTTTATGATTATGTTTATATAAATGTATTGTGCTAATTTGATCAGTCTTGCGGATGAGGTATCCTCCCCGAATTATACTAATGTACATTGGTTTGTTTATGATTTGGCTTAGTTGACATAATTTTCCTTGAAGGAAGAGATCAAGATGACTAGAAAGATGGTAGACTACATAGATTCTCCCTATGAATTAGATGAGAAGCATGGTGTTGGGAACTCTTCTGACTTAGCATACACATTGAGGAGTTTGAAGGAATAGATAAGGATTTTCAAAGCAGATAATGACATAATCATGCAGTAATAGGAACAACAAGCATAAGTCAATGCAATAATTCTTTAGAGTTTATCGAAATTGCAGAGACAAGGACCAATCCATATTAATTATGGATAAGAGGATGGGACTAATGGGGCATATGGAAATAGGCCTCATGGTGGGCACAGGTCAAATGGAGATGACATGACTAGAGATGGTAGATTATTGGAGACTCCTGATAAGAGAGGTGATGGAGACATGTACTATTCTAGTTTTGGTTCTGACAGACACTATGATCGTCATAATTATCACCCTTACAAGAGGAGTGACCGGGGATACTTTCTAGATGAGTTTAAGAAATATAAGCCACCTACCTTCAATGGATATTTGAAGAATCCCGAGGATGTAAAGGCTTGGCTACTTGGGATGAAGAAATTATTTGAACTGAATAATTACACAAATAATATGAAGGCCAGAGTAACTATTTTCAGTTTGAAAGGTAAAGCATAAATTTGGTGAGAATATGTGAAACGGGAAAGAGAAATAAGGACAAAAGAGTTGAGTTGGCATGAATTCAAGAGACTCTTAAGAAAAAATTACTTGTCAGAAAGGTACTATGACAACAAATCCAAATAATTCTATGAGCTTAAAATGGGATCGATGATAGATGAAGATTACACGATTAATTTCCTTGAGATATTGAGGTATGTACCATATATTAAAGATTAAAAGACTACAGTTTGGAGTTTTTCAATGGATTTCCATTAGAATTTAGAGATCAGATTGAGTATGATGAGCCTCGGTCACTTGAGAAAGTTATTGGGAAATTAAAGCATTTCTATGAATAGTCAAAGCATAAGACAAAATCTCATCAAGGATGGAAAAGGAAATGGCAGTCGAAAAGAACAAGGCCTCAGAATGCAAAAGAGAAAGAAATGTTTTCACCTTACAGGAAGTTCAACGTAGCTAGACAGGGACATGGGTCACAACCTAAAGGGTAGAAGAATATAGGTGATTGTACCATACGGTTGGAATGTTGGATATGCGGTAAGAAGCATCTCAAGAGAGATTTTCTGTAGTATCAGGGTGGTAGGCCTCAGATATATAGTGCACAAGAAGTGAAGACTGTTGAGGATGTTGAGTAGCGCATTCCTCATATCTATTAAGTGCTAGATAATAGGAATGCACATAATCAAGCATCTATAATTGAGATGGATGGTAAGCTTTATGCTCAAGTTGTTTCTATTTTGATTGACCCTAGATCTAATTATAGTTATGTTAACCCTGACTTGGTGGATAAGTGTGGTTTGAATAAATAAGTGCATGTAGAATCTTGGTTAGTGTTGCTGGCTACTGGTACAAAGAAGAGAGTTCATCATTGGGTAGGCTGGTGAATATGAACTAAACGGTATGGCTACATCAACACATTTGAATGTATTTCTGTTGGAATCATATACTATTATTTTTGGTATGGATTGGTTATATATTCATAGGACAAAAGTGGATTGTTATGACAAATCCATCGAGTGATTGAATGAAAATCGAGTACAAAGAATATTATAGGGTAAGAAGAAAGAAACATCAGTTAGGATGCTAAAAACTATGCAAGAAAAGCACAGACACAGAAAATGATGTGCGTTATTTGGAGTTCACATTTCTAGTGATAAAGATATGGAGGATGGGGATGCAAAGATATTAAGAAGGTACCCTATCTTACATAATTTTCGGGATGTGTTTCCAGTAGAGATCTCAGAGTTTCCACCTCATAGAGAAGTGGAATTCTCCATTGAGTTGGTACTAGGGGAAGCACCAACATTGAAGGCACCGTACAGGATGAGCACTCTAGAGTTAATAAAACTAAAGTTGCAGTTGAAGGAAATTTTTGACAGGGGATAAATTAGGCCAAGTATATCACCATGGGGTGCATTGTTATTGTTTCTGAAGAAGAAGGATGGTACTATTAGGTTATGCATTTATTACGTGTAGTTGAACAAGGTGAACATCAAGAACAAGTATCCGTTGTCGAGGATAGGTGACTTATTTGATCAGGTAAAGGGATTAGCAATATTCTAAAAGATTGATTTGAGATCTAGATATCATCAAGTACACATCAAGGAAGAGGACATTTACAAGAAAAATTTCTGGACCAGGTATATGCATTATGAGTTTGTTTTAGTTCCATTTGGTTTGACTAATGCTCCAACTACCTTTATGTACTTAATGATTAGTGTGATGCGTTTGTATCTAGGAAAGTTTGTTATTCATTGATGACATCTTGATATATTCTTAGAATGAGGAAGAACATGTTGAGCATTTAGCAACAATGTTGAGATTGCTAAGAGAGGATAAGTTGTATGCTAAGATTAGTAAATGTAATTTCTTTCAGACATAGGTACATTAATTAGGGCACAAGGTCTCTAAGGATGGCATAACATTGAATCTAGAGAAGAAAAGATCTATCATGGAGTGGGAAATCCCTAGAAACATGGATGAGGAAAGATCATTTATGGTATTAGTAGGTTAATATAGGAGGTTCATCAAGAAATTATATCACATTTCATATCCTATTATGTCACTATAGAGGAAAGGTAATAAATTTGAATGGATAGAGGAATGTGCAATAAGTTTTGAACAATTGAAAAAATTGTTAAAAAATGCTCCAGTGTTAAAGATTACGGATCTAGACAAAGATTTTGTAGTGTGTACAGATGCTTGAAACATAGGGCTTGGTGGAGTCCTTATGTAGGAGGGGACATGTAGTATGCTATGATTCAAGGAAACTGAATGAGCACGAGAAGAACTATCCGATACATGAACTTGAGCTAGCAATGATAATTCATGCATTAAAGATGTGGAGGAACTATCTTCTTGGAAAGAGGTTTGTACTGATGAGTGACCAGAATGGGTTAAGATATTTTTTTGAATAGCTGAATTAGAATGTCAGGCAAGCTAGATGGTTGGCCACGATCAGTGAGTTTGACTTCAAGATCATTTACATGAAGGGAAAATAGATCAGGGTTGCAGATGCTCTTAGTAGGCGGGTACATGTCAGTAAAACTTACAGGATTAGATTTCACAGGAATGTCAGTAGGATGGTAGGTATAAAGAGCTTAGGCACATGTTACAATAGGGTACATGTATAGGTGCACATGATGTGGACTATCATCTCTCAGCAGATGGCTTGATTAGATTTAGGGACAGGATATATGTGTCAAATAGTAGTGAGATCAAGAATATTATCTTTAGGGAGTTTCATGCGAAACCATATTTAGGTCACCCAGGATACCAACATACATTGAAAATAGTGAAGGGATTTTATTATTGTCTGAATTTTAAGAAAATGATGTGGCTAGATGTTTTTACTTTCAGCAGGTAAAGGCAAAGTGTAAACATCCAGGTGGATTGCTACAACTGATTGCGATTCTAGAGTGGAAATGGGATGTCATTTCCATGGATTTCATTATAGGTTTTCTGAGGACATCTAGACATCATGATTCCATCATGGTTGTGGTGAACAGGTTGAATAAGGTAGCACACTTCATTCCAGTGAAGACTACGTATATAGATAGTGATGTGGCACATGTAATCATCATAAATGTGGTTAGATTGCATGGTGTTTCGAGGAATATTGTGTTAGACAAGGATGAAAAGTTCACTTCCAAGTTTTGGAAGGAACATTTTGCAGGTTTAGGTATAGATTTGGCCCTCAATACATCTTATAATATGCAGAAAAATGGACAGATAGAGAGGGCCAACAGGATATCATAGGACATGTTGAGGATGTATGTGATGCATCAGTAGAGAATATGAGAGGAGTACCTTCCATTGGTTGAGTTCGCTTACAACAATGGTTATCAGGAGTCACTAAGGATGATTTCATTTGAGGCATTGTATGGGCAGAGTTGTAATACTCCCATCAGTTGGAGTGATCTAGTGAACATGGTATTGATTGGACCAGACATGTTGGAATATATAGAATAGGAAATGTAGCTAATTAAGAAGAATCTAAAGGTATAAAAAGAGAGACCAAAAATTTATGCAGACCAAAACAAGTTGTTTAAGAAGTTTAAGGTTGGGGAACATGTGTACCTGTGCATCAATCCCAAGAAGAGCTCCTTGCAAATTGGATCAATTTCCAAGCTGGCACCTTGGACTTCTGGACCTTTCAAGATTCTTGAAAAGACTAGACCAGTAGCCTATCGACTTGCACTGCCTCCAACAGTGAAATTTCATGATGTTTTCCATGTGTCAGTGCTTAAGAAGTATGTTAAAGATGTTAATCATGTGATTTATTGGTCTGTATTAAAGGTGGAGCCATAAGGAGAATTCCAACCAAAACCACAATGTATATTGTAGAGAAAGATGGTCATGCTTTGGAACCGAGAAATCAAGTAGGTTAAAGTGCAGTGGAAGCACTTTGGGCCTGATGAAGCTACATGGGAGATGGAAGATTAGATGTGGGCTATGTATCCTTCTCTATTTGCTGATTGAGCGAATTCCCTTGGTATATGTATTTAGTATATTATTTCGTATGGTGTTTTGGTATATGTACATATGTATATGGATTTAAATACCACCATGAGATGTGTTATAAAGCTCCAATAAGTGGTATGGTGTCATGTCATTTTAGTTTTCATGTTGTTATGGTTGTCCTGTTGGTTTTCCTCTCAATGGGGTGATCATTGTAAATATTGCAATGAGCTAAATTATAAAGCTCCATGGAAAGTATGTTTTGCTTTCAAAAATCTCGTTGGTTATAGGTGTCATTGAACATCGAGGAAGGTGTTACCACAAGGGGGAGGGTTCTCTAACAACCATGGTAAAAAATCCATGTAAAAATTTAATAAAGGAAAAATAATAACCATGGTTATGGGAAACTTATTCTAAGCTAAATTTTGGGAAAAAAATTCTAGTGCAGGTGTCGATTTGGTTTATTATGGATGAGGAAATTGGCAAAGGAAATGAAAAGTGGCATTAAATGGCATTTTATTTATGAAAATACTGGAAATTGGGAGAAAATGAAGGTGAAAGGACACAAGTTGCATGTGAGGAGGAAAATGAAGAAAATTAATGTAAAATGAAGAAAATAGAGGCTTCATTCATAAAAAGGCTTATGAGGATCAGTTGGTACCTTTTTTCAATTCAAATTTTGGTCAGTTCAGTTTTAGAGCTCTCTCTCTATTCTCTCTCTCTCTCTCACTCCTGGACACTTATATTTTTCTTAGAGTATTTCAACTTTGGATCAATAAATGGAAAGCAGGTAAATAGGAAAAAAAGATCAAGCAAGGAAGAGCATGATGAAGCAACTACAACGTGTTTAGTTGCAGGTATCGATTTGCATGTATGATTTCCTTACTATATTTGACATGCATGGTTATGCATGTGTGTTCTTGGTTCTCTTGCTTTCATTGGAATGGTTTTTTCTAGGTGTGACAATGTTCTTCAGCCTTGCCTTGCCATTTCTGGATAGCAATGGTGTGATGGGGTTTTCATGTTTTGGTTGAGATGGATTTCCAGATGGACTCGAAGCTGAGTGGGGTGGTATCAGGATTATTCACAAGGCCTAGGAATCTCAGGATGGGATACATGGTAAAGCATAGATGTGAACACCTCGATTGATCCTAGGAATCCCTTAATTGGTCAATGGCGGGGTACATGGTAAAGTTTAGTGGTGGTATCCTTGATTGGGCCTAGGAATCCCGGGTTTGGGTACATTGTAAAGCCCAGAGGATGTGTTAGCACTATGTGATTTACTAAGGTTGTGAAAGAAATTCTAGAGGTAACCACAAAACCACTTTGGAAGCTAGGATCTAGCCCTGCCAGCTTCAGGGAGGGATCTCTATGTCAGATTTAACTTTTCTGTTTTTAGAATTTTAGGCTAGATGTGAAGTTCAGAGTTTGATTTTTAAATTTTTTTGGTTGGAAAAAAATGGGGAAGCCATTTGGAAATGGAATCAATTAAACTTTAAGTTGATTAATTGCAGCAATAACAAACAATTTTAACAGGGCAGGGTAGGAATACTTATTAGATCTAAAAAGCTTTGTGATATGGTAAAGAAGGAAATATTAAAAATCCATTAGACATAGAGAAGTTATGAATTCTATTTTTTAACTTCAGTGGAAAACATTGATTTCATTCATAAGCCATAATTGAGTGTATTTAAACAAATTCAAATGCATATTTTTCTTATAATAAAATAGATGTAATAACATGTGATTTAATAGAGAAAAAGAAACTTTAACAAAAGAAGAATAACATCACCAACAAGTCTGACACAGGAATCCTAAAAAGCTTTCTATATTTGTGAAAATTTTCCACTTGAGCTCAATGAACAACTTTACATTCAATATTATATTTCTTCTTAAAAATATCAACACTAATACTTCAAATTTGGAAGTATTTATACAAATTTTAATCAAAAATATTTTGAGTGAAAATCTCAAGATTTTTTACAAAATATCATTTTTTTTTTACAAAAATAGAGCAAGATAAGAGGAAATTTGAAAATGATGTGGCTACTGGCTCTATTATTGTGGATGATTGTTGATGATTGGACCTCAAAAAGTGTTGCGTTGTTTTCCTTACAGTTGAAGATGAAAATGTTTCACCCAAGTAACTCACATAGCTTTTCCCATTGATCTTCACTTGGGATAGAAAATTTTATTAACTTTCTATATGACTCATCTACATCCGTGTACCTGTGGAAGGTAGGCTTGATCATGAATAAGTGCTTGACCTCATGACATATGAATACGTCAAATTCTATGGCCTCCATGAATGCCTTTCCTATGATGTCTCCTTTTATACTTGCAAACCTTGATTTATCTTGGGCAATGGTACATAATTTCTCCTGATAATATTTGAAGCTAACCATCTTCTCTCCTATCCCCATTGAGCATATGAAATTTATTATGGAATATTTGAATGTTGTATTCCATATTGTTGCATTTATTCTCTCATTGCAGCATAAGGTTTCTTTTAGTATGCACTATCTTCACCTCCAATATGGTTTCTGTCCTGTTGGCCACCTGTAAAATTTGTCCTATCAAAAGGTGGCCAAAGCATTGTTCAGTCTTCAAGAAACACTTTCATTGCCAAAATGTTATCTCTTGAAGCCTGTGGGAGATCTCATGCTCATGTTTGAAAAGTTTTCACTATTGATTCCCTCGAGAACTCAAAAATTCTGCTAAAATCATAAGAAGAAACTGCTGTAAAAACCACCATTCTTCCTCTCCCCCTCTTCCAAACTCACCTTCATTCGCTCCCCTTTTTCACCATAACAACCCCTTTGTTTTCATGATTTATTTTCTCCCCCCTCATGAAAATCACTTTTATAAAGTTAAAGACCCATTCTTTAGCTTTACCGAAACCCCCATTTCAATTGAAAACCATGAAAAATTCATAAAAAATGCAAGTCTTTACTATGGACTTAAGCCCCTTTGGGCTAAGTCCTAAACCACTTCCCCCACATGCCCTTTCCCCGGAACCAAGCGCTAGTCCCATTAGCGCTAATCGCATCGGAAATATCCAAATGTGCGAGACTTGTGCTCTATTCAAAAGTTCCGATTGCGATTGGGTTTTTATGTGTTAAAACTCCCGATTATATTATTTTCATATAAACCATAAAACCCGCCTTGGCACTTAAAAACCTTATGAATTTTCTTCCCGATCACCCTTTTCCTTTGTAAAGTCGAAAAACCCACTTTTCCAAAGTTTTAAGTTAAAAACCCGAGTCACGTGTTTTAATATAAATGGGTTAATTAAAAAGACCGACGCGCAATCACATCGGAAAAATTCAAATGGGTTGATCGAGAAGACCCACATCAAAGGTTCCGATGCGACTGGGTCTTATATCTATAGCCCCCGATCTTTTGTTTTCTTTGTAAAACCAAGAAAAAAGGCCAAAACTTTTATCGCGTCGGAAGAAGGTTTAATGGGTTGATTGAAAAGCCCCAGGTACGAAGGCCCGACTCCAATAAACCCATATATACATAAGCCCGGGCCTATCGGAGATTTATATAAAACAGGCCCCGCAAACGGGCGCTTAATCGCATCAGATTTTTTCTTTTGGTGTAGTTCCGATATTCGATACCACCGATTGCGATTGACCAATTGCGCAATCGCATCGGCCCTTCCTCCGATTGCGCAATCGCATCACCCTATTCCCTACCTCCGATTGCGACTTCCCTCCGATTCACTCCCCACCGTTGATCTCGTTCTTAGATCAACGACCATCGCCTAATCGCATCAGAGTTTTTCTTTTGGTGCAGTTCCGATATTCGATACTGCTGATTGCGATTGACCGATCACGCAATCGCATCGCCCCTTCCTCCGATTGCGCAATCGCATCACCCTATTCCCGACCTCCGATTGTGACTTCCCTACGATTCACTCCCCACCGTTGATCTCATTCTTAGATCAACGACCATCGCTTAATCGCTTCCGCCCTCTCGATCGCGCAATCGCATCGGAGATGTTTCATCGCACTCCTTTTCTCCTCCCGCCGATTGCAAACCCCAGATTAGATCTGGACCGTCCATGTGTCCAGATCCAATGGCTACGCTCCTTCCCCGCCATCTAAAACAGTTTAAACCTAAAAACGCAAGATTTCTTTATAATTTTATGTTTTATGTAGGTTTCAAAAGGTCTCCGTCGTTATATTGAAGAAAGGCCAGGAGTTGGGAATGACGATTCCCGTGCTTTAGGCTTATAAAGAGAACCATTCACAGGGTTCCATTCAAACGTTTTATCAAAGTTCCATGGGCGCCAATACCATAAAGGCCCTGCGTGGCTCTGCACATCAACAAGACACTGTGTTCTTAAATCACATTTAAAAGAGTATCAGTTCTTGCCAGAGCAGAAGATCGAAAACGCTGAACTAAAGTGAATAAACCTCTCCAGCTCCCAAAGGGCAGCTGCAACCTCATGGTAATTAAAGAAGACTTAGTCATTATTACAAACACGAGGTGTTTTTCCCAAAGACAGTTGAACAATTAATGTTACTCAAGGATCTTATCTATAATTGTCGGCAAAACTATTTTAACGGATTAAAGAATAGTCCAGAAGCAGATATTTTCAATCATTAGGCCTCGAAAGACACAAACAGAGTTATAAATGATTACATTCCCACCTTATGCCTTGCCTGGTTCCCAAAGGCCAGGAATTGCATTGATTACATAATTAATAATACTTGACCCTTGGGAAATCCTCCCACCTCTTCATTCTTCTATAAATACTTTTGTAGAAGAGGAGAAAAGGTTGGTCTCTAGACATTTGAATGTATGTAATAGTTATTCTGAAGCTGCTGATGCCCTGTTTGCAATTCAAAGACATATAAGCTGATATGGGAAGTTCGAAGTTGTAGAGACCCACCGGGCTTGCTGATTGTAACTGGTTTGAACATCTAATACAAGCTGCTGATTCATGGGATCCTGATTTGTGTCAATGGTGATGTGTTTCCTCACTGTCAATTGTTATTTTGATTAATGTTTCCACTCTGTTCACTTTCTCTGATAAAGAACAGCAAACATAGAGCTAGGATTTACTTTCAACAGTACCCTACTCTTACTGAAAGCTTTATTGTCTATGTTTTCTTCATTTGAATGTTCTCTTTGAAGAGTACATCAATGCAGGTCGGTTTAAAGGCACTTGCCTGATCTAAATTGGTCTTTATCACTGTTATCTATGTTTTCCTTATTGAATATGCTGAAAGCAGGGTAGTTTAAAGGCACTTACCTGATCTTAAGATTTTCAACTATTTTTTAATGTTTTCTAACTGAAAGTACTTCAAAGCAGGCTAGTTTGAAGGTATTAACCTGATCTCAGAACACTCTCACGTTTTTCTTTAAGTACATGCTGAAAGCAATATACTTTAAAATAACTTATTTGATCTTAGGCTGTTTCACTATATTTTCATTTGTTTGTTCTTCATTTCTTATCTGTTTCATTCCATAAATTCACCTTAAGAGATCCTTTGACATAAGTGACTTGCCCCATGGATCCTGCTTGAAATTCGTTGTCCAATTAAAATCCTCCTATGACTCCATAGCCCAATGGGTTAAAACTGTCTTTGCCTTTCTGTTAGCCAAACCATTCCTCCACTGGCAGACACCTTCACCCTTCATTTTGAAACTGCCTTCGCCTTCATCATGTCCTTGCCCAACCAAAACAAACAAAACCCAAGCTCTTCATAACTAGCCTAATATCACAATTTCAGCTATTAAAGATCACATCTTTAAACTCATTCATAGAGAGATCCCTCTATGGATTCAGGAGGGCTAGGTCCTAGAATCCCAAAGTTGGTTGAAATAATTGTTTCTTCTGCAGTTTTAGTCTTACCAATCTGCTAAAATTACAGATTCCTAACATTTCTGGTGACTCCACTGGGGACTCAGTTGAATTTTCATCTTAGTTTCCTTTAAAAACTTCATAAAAACTTGTGAGTAAAAATCAGCCTTTTTGAGCACTACCAAAGAATGGTAATCATGATAAAACTTATTTTGAATCAGTGACAAACTAGGTAAACCATAGGATTCTCCTAAGACTTTATCCAACCTTGAAAAATCACCTAGCTTAGCCATAAGAGTAAACTGTCTTTGTCTCATAACCGTAGCTAAGTTTTGAAACAGAGTTAAGATATTCTTAAAAACCACACAACTGAAAAAATAACTCAGAAAACCTGAAAATTTTCAGATTGGTATTCGATAAACATGGTGGTGGACCATAAGACCTTTTACCGCTGAAAAGAGCTAAAAACTTCCACTTGGCGAATCCACAATCCTGAACAGACCTTAAGACTCCACTGGGAAGAACCCTTATCATTGTAACACCTTTCAAACTCAGTCACAAGACTACAGGACTGAAATTTTTCCAAAACAAGACTAGTTAACCTCTTAAATATTATCATACTTGGTTGAACTTATCTTGTTTATTTGGATCTGAAAAACACAGCATAGTGGCTTCTAGAAAGATTCACACTAGAGCCTATCCTGACCCTGATCCACCTAAGATAGTTGATAACCCAGAAAGTATCCTCAGGAAGTTTCCTAAGATTAATTTATCAACTGTTTTCGGATCACCCTTGAGAGCTAATTCAGTCCCTGAAAATCTTTCAGCTCTACAACAATCTCAAGTTGACTTAGTAAATCCATTTAGAACTAGGTCTCTTGGTGATTTAGATCAGTTAGATTCTAAGTCTTCACTATCATCCCTGGAAACAAGTGAACCTCTTGGTAGTAGAGAAACAACACCTCCTTATTTGAAATTTCTTCACAACTTAGGTGCCCCTCATCCAAGATCAACTCAGCAGTCTATTCCTGGTCCATCCACTTCTGATCACCCTACATCCACTGTTCAAACCACCCCACTTCAGCCCGCTGCCCCCCTTGTAAATCCACCTCCACCTCCTGCCATGGCCGCATGGTATGCTCCCCTAGTCCTTCCTGTACCACTAGTCAATCTTCCACAGGACTATCAGTCCAAAATTCCATTATACGATGCTAACAATACTACAAATGCATCACAACATGTGGATAAGATGAATGACTACTTTGACAGAAATGAAATTGATGATGATTCGGTCAAACTTAGGCTATTTTCTCAGAGCTTAGGGGGAGAAGTGAGGAAATGGTTCAAAGGTTTAAACCCCCATAGTATCCGTGATCTACAAGCCTTCCATCAAACCTTCTTAAATAAATGGGAAGTAAAGAAAAACCCTCTTCAAGTCCTCTCTGACTATAAAAATCTCCATAGAGACACTGGGGAAAGTGTGCAAGATTATTGCACTAGATTCAATAGCGTGTATAATGCAATTTCCCCAGAACTAAAACCTCCACAAGGCTCAGCTTTAAACAAGTTTCCTGAAGGGTTCGATCCTAAGATGGCCTATCAGCTGAGGGAGAGAGATTTTGAAACTCTTGAAGATATGCAAAAGGGTGCTCTTTCTGTGGAAGTCAACCTAATGGAGAAGAGAGCAAGAATGAAAACTGAAAAGAGAGTAGCCTTCAGAGAGGAAAATGTCCCTTCTACTTCCAACTCAAAGATGGAAAGAATGATGGAGGAGATGATGAAGAAAATGAGCATCCTTGAGAGAGCACAAGCAAGTCAAAATCAAACTACTCCTCAAAACAAAAACCAGAATCAGAATTTTAGAAGGAACCAACCTCCAAACAAACCTAGGGAAGATGATCAACATATCACTCCTCCCTTTCATCAAAACTATATAAGTGAGGTTGAGGAAACAGAGGAGATAACAGAGGAAAATGATATCAACATGTTGGGAGTAGATAATGATGACTTTGAGATTCATTTTGATAGGGACCAAGGTTTTCATACCCTTTATGATGACAACAAAGATGATAATGAAAGTTATTTTCAGGACTTGGAAAACGTCATCATAGAGCCTAAAAAAGAATATGACCTTAGAAGCAAAACCAGTCAACAAACTCTCAACACCAAAACCTCCGACAAATCTTCACAAAACAACACTACAACCAAGCCTAAAATGGCCAAACAAAAGGATAAAACAATAGCTGTGACTTCTAATAGAGATAGAGAGAAACACACTCAAAACGAAGAAAAACAAAGTGCGGACATTAGTTGTACTACCGCTTCAGCTAGTACTCCTGTTAAGACCATTTTGTCAAAAACGAATAGAACAAATCAATAAGCTGATGTGGCTGATAGACTGGTAGCTAGTAAGGCTGAGACAAGTTCATCAAAGAACCCGATTCTTTTCAGCCTAGAGCAGGAAATTTCAAAGATCAGAATCTCCGTTCCCCTGACTGAGTTAGTTGCCCAGAATGTATATAGGACCCAAATTTTGAAGGCTTTAAATATTGAGGATAATAATGACTCAGTCAATCTTAATGATGACCAGCCAGAGCTCATTTTTGGTCCTAATATTGAAGGTATATATCAGGAGGGACCTGTACCTCCCTTTTATGTGATTTTTAATGTTCATGACAAAATCCTGCATAACACTATGCATGACTCGGGAGCCTCGCACAACCTTATGCCAAAGGTGATAATGGAAAGGCTAGGACTAGAAATAAACAGACCTTACAAGGATTTATATTCTTTTGATTCAAACAGAGTAAAGTGCCTTGGCCTGATCAAGGAACTTTGTGTGACTTTGACCCAAATCCCAGCCAAGTGCATGGCGATGGATGTTGTGGTGGCTGATGTGCCTCCTAAATATGGCATGTTTTTGTCAAGATCCTGGGGTGCCAAGCTCCAAGGTACCATATAGATGGATGGGACATATGCCACTATCCCTGTTTTTAGCTAGCTTAGAAGACTGTACAGAGAGTCCCACATGAAGTTCATGGTCAGTAGTCCGGAAAAGCCTGAAAATTCTCCCATTTATTCTGTCGATACCAACCCGGATTCATTTATCTTTTACAATAATGAATCCACAAAACAGTCAGAGCCAGAACACAGTGACTCGGATAAACAATTAGAGACCCCTAATCTAGAAATAAATGTAGTTCTCTATGTGGAAGAAAACGAGAGAGAAACCTTGGAATAGCATGTTGAAACAATGGACCAGAGCGAACAAAGCCAAGATGGCAGACGACAGACTGCCCCTCTCGTTCAGCTCCATGACAAACCTGAGGAGGTGAAACAAATACAACTAAGTGCCGAGATTTCACAACAACCCGTAAGCACGTTGGTTGGAGAAGATGAAACCGAAAATAGTCCTCTATGGAGTATGTATTTTGATGGATCATGCACTAAGAGCAATGTTGGTGCAGGTGTCTGGATTACCAACACTAAACACAACCACATAGAAAACATTTCCTACAAATTAAACTTTCAGTGTTCCAATAACATAGCGGAATATGAATCCCTTCTCTTAGGCTTAAATCTATTAAAAAATTTAGGAGCCACAAGAATTAATGTGCATGGGGATTCAAAACTATTCGTCAAACAAGTCAATGGGGAATATAACGCAAATCATCCCAGACTTAGAGCTTATCGAAACGATGTCATGGACCTTTTAAAAACTTTTGAGGAGTCCAAACTGATGTTTGTTCCAAGGAAAAGCAATATTGCCGCACACAATTTAGCTTTTGCGGCTAGAACATGCTTAACGCCATTTGGAACCAAAGACTGTACAACTCAAATTAAGTTTAGACCAGCCGTGCCAGATAATGAAAAATATTGGTAGGTCTTTGAGGGTGACAAGCAGATAGAGGATTTTCTGCTGGGCAGGAATGAATTTGAGTCATCTGATTCGGATTCTAAATCCGATGAAAATCGTCTAAACAAAAAGTCCCCTGAAAACAAAAAATCATCTGGTCCCGTAGAAATCAACATGTTAAATAAAAAACTTGACACTCACACTGAAGAATACAAGGGCACAGAAAACGAAGACATTGAGGTATTGCCGTCAAAGGACAAGAACATACCTAGGGGGCTAGCACCGTTAGAAGACCTCTTTGATTTTAACGATGTAGCAAAAAATCCCACCATAGAATACACATAATTTGAGGTCGATGAATGCAACATAGGCACCAAGGATCAGCCAAAAATGATTAAATTAGCTAAGTCCTTGCCACCAGACATAAAAAAGAAATACATTGACCTGTTTAAAGAGTTTGTCGATGTGTTTGCATGGAGCTATGAAGACTTGAAAGCCTACGATACAGAAATCATCCAGCACAAGATCCCTTTGAAAGAAAACCAGAAACCCTTTAAGCAAAAACTACGTTGAATTAATATAATACAACTGCCTCTAGTAGAAAAGGAAATAAAGAAAATGTACGAGTCTGGAATCATTGTACCTGTGAGGTTTTCAGATTGGGTTTCTAACCTTGTAGTCGTAAGGAAAAAGATAGGAGAAATCAGATTGTGCATTGACTTCAGAAACCTTAACAGAGCCTCCCTAAAAGATAATTACCCTTTACCCAAAATGGAACACATCCTACAAAGGGTGGTCGGTTCGAAGAGGATTTCTCTGTTAGATGGATTTTTAGGGTATAACCATGTTTTAGTACTCCCAGAAGACCAACTCAAGAAAACTTTCACCACTCCTTGGGGCACTTTCATGTATGTGAAAATTCCTTTTGGATTAATGAATGTTGGGGCCACTTTCCAAAGGGCCATGGACATTGCATTTTCAGAGGAGATAGGGCACTTCATTGTAATTTACCTTGATGACATAACATTTTATTCCAAATCTGATGAAGAGCACCTGAAACATTTAAGAAAGGTCCTTGAAAAATGCAGAAGGTTTGGGTTATCTTTAAATCCAAAAAAGACAGTGTTTGGCCTTCAAGAAGGTAAACTCCTTGGCCATATCATATTAGAAGAAGGGATTAAAATAGATCCAAATAGAGTTGAGGGAATACTACAGATTAGCCAACCGAGGAACATAAAAGAATTGTAGTCCTTTATTGGAAAGATTAACTTCTTGAGGAGGTTTATTCCCAATTTAGAAGAACTCCTTAGAAACATGACTAATATGCTCAAGAAAGAAGTAGGAGTGAAGTGGACTGTAGAAACCAAAAAATCTTTCGAATTGGTAAAACATGCACTCACTCGGGCACCAGTCCTAATCAACCCAAACTTTTCAAAAGAGTTCCTTATTTTTTCCTTTGCCTCAGAGCATACTGTGGCTACAGTCCTGTTGCAGAAAAACCCAGAGGGACAAGAACAACCCATTGCTTTTTACAGTAAGGCTTTAAGGGATGCACCCTTGAAATATAACATAATGGAAAAACAGGCCTATGCTTTGGTAAAGGCCTTAAAAGACTTAAGGGTGTATATTCTACATTCCCACATCATTGCTTATGTACCTAATATAGTGGTAAAAGACATCTTGTCACAAGACCCAGATGGAAAGAGAGGTAAATGGATTGCTGCTATATTAGAGTATGATTTGGAAATCAGACCAACCAAACTTATTAAAGGTCAGGGCTTAGCTCAAATAATGGCTGAATCTAATCTACAAGCCCTTGACATTAACATGGTAGATGCCTTGGATGAACAGGAAGAATTTCCTGCTCCCACTGTCGAAGAGCAGTTTCAAAACTCACCCTGGTACACTGATATCTTATATGTGCTTGCAAATCTTAATGCTCCTCCTGATTTATCAAAAACAAAGGCAAGATTTTTAAAATTGAAAACTAGGAACTATTGCATTTTAAATGAATGTTTATTTTGGAAAAATGCTGATGGTTTATTTCTTAAGTGTTTGCCTGAAGTTGATGCAGAAAGGATCAAATATGAAGTCCATGAAGGAGAGTGTGGAGGCCATCTTTACTGGAAAACCACAGCTAATAAAATCCTTAGAGCTGGCTATTACTGGCCCACCCTTTTTCAGGATGTCCATAAAATGATAATTGCCTATCACAAATGCCAAATTTTTGAAGGCAAAAGAAAACTTCTTCCTTTACCATTACAACCTATCACTGTTGAAGCTCCTTTTCAACAGTGGGGCCTAGATTTTATAGGGGAAATCCATCCTGTTTCATCTGCCCAACACAAATGGATTCTCACAGCCATTGACTACTTCACAAAATGGATTGAAGCTATCCCTTCTAGGAATGTCACAAATTCTGTCATTATAAAATTCCTTGAAGAACATATCTTGTCTAGATTCGGATGCCCTAGGAAGATTATTACTGATAATGCTGCTGCTTTTTGTTCCAAAAAGATGATTGATTTTTGTCATAGGTATCAGATTACACTTGGCCATTGTACTGCTTACTACCCTCAAGGTAATGGGCTAGCAGAATCATCAAATAAAATTTTGGTGACCATCATCAAGAAGTTGCTTGAAGAGAACAAAAAATCATGGCATAACAAGTTGGTGCATGCTCTGTGGGCAGATAGATTGACCACAAAAAAGTCCATTGGAATGCCCCCTTACCAGCTTGTTTATGGAGCAGATGCGATTTTTCCTACCAGCCTAGGTGTACCAGTAATAAAATTAATCCAAGAAATACAGTCAGAAGAGGACAACATGATTAGGAGGATCAATCAGACAATAAATCTCCAGCAGACTAGTGAAGAGGTTTACAATAGGGCTCAGAAGGTGCAAGAAAACATAAAGAAGTTGTTCGACAAAAGAACAAAGGCTTGTGTTTTCAAAATTGGAGATAAGGTACTCAAATGGGATTCCAAAAGAGAGGACAAGGGTAAACATGGTAAATTTGACAGTTTTTGGCAAGGTCCTTACATCATTCATTCCAAATGCCTTCTTTCTACAAGAGTTAGATGGCACAGATCTGTTTGGGGGTCCTGTCAATGGCAGGGTCCTTAAGCATTACTACTACTGAGTTAGATTTTAAAGCTTTCATTTCCATAATAAATACCATGTGCTTTGTTTTGTCTCATAAAAGAAAAAATACAAAAACAATTAAAGAAAGAAAAGAGGGCAGATTGTCAAAACAAGAAAGGTATAAGCCCCATACCAAAAAAGAAAAACAAATTTGAAAGTGTGCAAGCTCAAATGCCACTCCTACAAAACACACTTCTAGTTAGTCAAACAACCTAAACTTGACTAATTAGCTTCAAATTTTCTGCTGATAGGATAGTGAATTTGATTTGCCAAAATGTTTAATCTTGGCTTATCAGTAGATAGTTTAGGATAGAAATTAAAGGTTCAAACATGTTCAAAATCTGGACCTAAGTTCCCAAAAAGACATGACTCAAATCTGTTTTATTTTTTGAGTCAAAAAAGATGTAAATCTGGTTCTAAATAGCTCAAGATCTGAACCAGAAAACAAGGAAGAAACGGCTCAAAAAAGAGTCAAAACAGAGCTGTAAAAGATGAAGGAAGTGCTTTAAACTTTCAAATCTTAAGCCTTCCAATTTGATTTAAATTTCTGCAAAATAAATGTCTGTGTGCAGCTTGTTTTATGCCATAGACTAGCATCAAGTTAGACTGTTCAATCCTGACTTGAATGCTTTTTAAATTTCTGTTGTAGAATTTAGAGAATAAAAATTTGTTGGACAGTTTAATCCCAACAGATAGTAGATTAGGTAGAGAATTATATGGATTCAACTGTTTAATTTGAATCCATGGAGAAATAAGGAGTAGAAATAGATTATATTTTTGATTTCAAAAAGAATAAAATGTTGTAAGAGAGTTTGCCAATCCAAGTGCACTCTAAGAAGAAAAAATGTTAGATCTATAGGATTGGGTAGGTAGAAAGCTTGTAGATGAAAGTCCATTGTTATTATAGCTGCTAATATGTTTTCAGAGCAAGATCATCATAGCAAAGGAAGGACAGCCCAATGGATCAGGCACAGGTCAACCTCCCAGGGAAAGCAAGTCTGAAGTTCTTGATGCCTTCAAGAAGGCACCATCCCCAAGTGGAGCCATTGTTGGCCACCTGTAAAATTTGTCCTATCAAAAGGTGGCCAAAACATTGTTCAGTCTTCAAGAAACACTTTCATTGCCAAAATGTTATCTCTTGAAGCCTGTGGGAGATCTCATGCTCATGTTTGAAAATTTTTCACTACTGATTCCCTCCAGAACTCAAAAATTCTGCTAAAATCATAAGAAGAAACTGCTGTAAAAACCACCATTCTTCCTCTCCCCCTCTTCCAAACTCACCTTCATTTTCTCCAACTTTTCCCCATAACAACCCCTTTGTTTTCATGATTTCTTTTCTCCCCCCTCATGAAAATCACTTTTATAAAGTTAAAGACCCATTCTTTAGCTTTACTGAAACCCCCATTTCCATTGAAAACCATGAAACATTCATAAAAAATGAAATTCTTTACTATGGACTTAAGCCCCTTTGGGCTAAGTCCTAAACCACTTCCCCCACATGCCCTTTCCCTGAAACCAGGCGCTAGTCCCATTAGCGCTAATCGCATCGGAAATATCCAAATGCGCGAGACTTGTGCTTTATTCAAAAGTTCCGATTGCGATTGGGTTTTTATGTGTTAAAAATCCCGATTATATTATTTTCATATAAACCATAAAACCCGCCTTGGCACTTAAAAACCTTATGAATTTTCTTCCTGATCACCCTTTTCCTTTGTAAAGTCGAAAAACCCACTTTTCCAAAGTTTTAAGTTAAAAACCCAAGTCACGTGTTTTAATATAAATGGGTTAATTAAAAAGACCAACGTGCAATCGCATCGGAAAAATTCAAATGGGTTGATCGAGAAGACCCGCATCAAAGGTTCCGATGCGATTGGGTCTTATATCTATAGCCCCCGGTCTTTTGTTTTCTTTGTAAAACCAAGCACAAAGGCCAAAACTTTTATTGCGTCGGAAGAAGGTTTAATGGGTTGATTGAAAAGCCCCAGGTTCGAAGGCCTGACTCTGATAAACCCATATATACATAAGCCTGGGCCTATCGGAGATTTATATAAAACAGGCCCCGCAACCGGGCTCCTAATCGCATCAGAGTTTTTCTTTTGGTGTGGTTCCGATATTCGATACCGCCGATTGCGATTGACCAATCGCGCAATCGCATCAGCCCTTCCTCTGATTGCGCAATCGAATCACCCTATTCCCGACCTCCGATTGCGACTTCCCTCTGATTCACTCCCCACCATTGATCTCGTTCTTAGATCAACGACCATCGCCTAATCGCATCGGAGTTTTTCTTTTGGTGTGGTTCCGATATTCGATACCGCCGATTGCGATTGACCGATCGCGCAATCGCATCATCCCTTCCTTTGATTGCGCAATCGCATCACCCTATTCCCGACCTCCGATTGCGACTTCCCTCCGATTCACTCCCCACCGTTGATATCGTTCTTAGATCAACGACCATCGCTTAATCGCTTCCACCCTCTCGATCGCGTAATCGCATCGGAGATGTTTCATCGCACTCCTTTTCTCCTCCCGCCGATTGCAAACCCCCGATTAGATCTGGACCGTCCACGTGTCCGAATCCAACGGCTACGCTCATTCCCCGCCATATGAAGCAGTTTAAACCTAAAAACGCAGGATTTCTTTATAATTTTATGTTTTATGCAGGTTTCAAAAGGTCTCCGTCGTTATATTGAAGAAAGGCTAGGAGTTGGGAATGACGATTCCCGTGCTTTCGGCCTATAAAGAGAACCATTCGCAGGGCTCCATTCAAACATTTTATCAACGTTCCATGGGTGCCGATACCATAAAGGCCCTGCGTGGCTCTGCACATCAACAAGACACTGTGTTCTTAAATCACAGTTAAAAGAGCATCAATTCTTGCCAGAGCAGAAGATCGAAAACGCTGAACTAAAGTGAATAAACCTCTCCAGCTCCCAAAGGGCAACTGCAACCTCATGGTAATTAAAGAAGACTTAGTCATTATTACAAATACGAGGTGTTTTTCCCAAAGACAGCCGAACAATTAATGTTACTCAAGGATCTTATCTCTAATTGGCGGCAAAACTATTTTAAAGGATTAAAGAACAATCCAGAAGCAGATCTTTTCAATCATTAGGCCTCGAAAAACACAAACAGAGTTATAAACGATTACATTCCCACCTTATGCCTTGCCTGGTTCCCAAAGGCCAGGAATTGCATTGATTACATAATTAATAATACTTGACCCCTGGGAAATCCTCCCACCTCTTCATTCTTCTATAAATACTTCTGTAGAAGAGGAGAAAAGATTTGTCTCTGGACATTTGAATGTATGTAATAGTTATTTTGAAGTTGCTAATGCCCTGTTTGCAATTCAAAGACATATAAGCTGATATGGGAAGTTCGAAGTTGTAGAGACCCACCTGGCTTGCTGATTGTAACTGGTTTGAACATCTAATACAAGCTGATGATTCATGGGATCCTGATTTGTGTCAATGGTGATGTGTTTCCTCACTGTCAATTGTTATTTTGCTTAATGTTTCCACTCTGTTCACTTTCTCTGATAAAGAGCAGCAAACATAGAGTTAGGATTTACTTTCAACAGTACCCTACTCTTACTGAAAGCTTTATTGTCTATGTTTTCTTCATTTGAACATTCTCTTTGAAGAGTATGTTAGACTCCTATACCAATAGGTGTCATTTTTCATGATTGTCTTGATTGAACTATGGAATATGACATAAGGGATTGAATCAGAATTTACTTAATTGTACTCTGATTTCAGATGTGATTGTTCTTAATGTTTTCCTCTAAATTGGTTATAAGCATGAATTCTTAAATGCTCTTGCTTTGCTAATTTAAACATTGTTGATTACTATAATAAAGAATTCTTCATTGCTCTTTGTTTGTAGTCATCTCATTTCTTTCTTTTGAACATGGTGAAAGATTCTTAGCTTCCTTTCATCCCTTCAAAACCATCCCATCCACTTTAAATTTTAAGGATTGTTCTCTGTCTAGCTACCTTGCCCTGTAAAGCCATCTTGTGTGTAGAATATAAATCCAGTAAAGCCATCCTTTGACTCCATAGCCCAATGGACTGAAAAATTTCAACCTTGCCCTTAGTTGTGGATTCCACCATTTTTCAAAACAAACATCTTGGATCTATAACTAGCCTAAAACCTTCTAAGAACAAAGATAAATCATAAAGAGAGAGCCCTCTCTGGATGCAGATTGGCTAGATTCTGCATTTGAAGGTTGGTTTGTGGTTACCTCGGGTATACTTTCCTCTTACACAACTTCTAGGAAAACTTGAGTGATAACAGAGTACATCAATGCAGGTCGGTTTAAAGGCACTTGCTTGATCTAAATTTCTCTTTATCAATGTTATCTATGTTTTCCTTATTGAATATGCTGAAAGCAGGGTAGTTTAAAAGCACTTACCTGATCTTAAGCTTTTCAACTGTTATCTATGTTTTCCTTATTGAATATGCTAAAATCAGGATAGTTTAAAGGCACTTACCTGATCTTAAGCTTTTCAATTGTTATCTATGTTTTCCTTATTGAATATGCTGAAAGCAGGGTAGTTTAAAGGCACTTACCTGATCTTAAGCTTTTCAACTGTTTTTTAATGTTTTCTAACTGAAAGTACTTCAAAGCAGGCTAGTTTGAAGGTATTAACCTGATCTCAGAACACTCTCACGTTTTTCTTTAAGTACATGCTGAAAGCAATATACTTTAAAAGAACTTATTTAATCTTAGGCTGTTTCACTATATTTTCGTTTGTTTGTTCTTCATTTCTTATCTGTTTCATTCCATAAATTCACCTTAAGAGATCCTTTGACATAAGTGACTTGCCCCATGGATCCTGCTTGAACTTTGCTGTGCAATTAAAATCCTCCTATGAATCCATAGCCCAATGGGTTAAAACTGTCTTTTCCTTTCTGTCAGCCAAACCATTCCTCCACTGGCAGACACCTTCACCCTTCATTTTGAAACTGCCTTCGCCTTCATCATGTCCTTGCCCAACCAAAACTAAAAAAACCCAAGCTCTTCATAACTAGCCTAATATCGCATTTTCAGCTATTAAAGATCACATCTTTAAACTCATTCATAGAGAGATCCCTCTCTGGATTCAGGAGGGCTAGATCCTAGAATCCCAAAGTTGGTTGAAATAATTGTTGCTTCTGCAGTTTTAGTCTTACCAATTTGCTAAAATTACAGATTCCTAACATGTCCAGTATTGAATTCCGATCTCTTCTAATTCTTCTCAGGTTTTGGAATTTAACATTTTTATAATTGTTGTTGCTTCAACATGTTTTTGTCCCAAATTTGTTTTAATATCTTTCATCACTTATTTAGATCTATGCATAAATTCTTGTTTCTAAAAAATAATTTGGATTGAACGCCATATTTCAGTGATGGTTTCATTTGTTTCTATCCATTTGATTTATTTTATCTGTGCCAAATTTTGTGCCAAGGATGATTCACTTTCCAATTGTTCAAATCTTTGAGTGAGCTTGTGAGTTTTTTGCAATTCTGCAACATAAGAACTATAAATTATTAATTTGTGTTCTTGCAGCGTTTTAAGTTGGGCCTTTACTTTAGAAATTTATTTCTCTTGAATGGACATATTTTCCATGGCTTTAGCCATCTCACTTGAAGGATTTGTAGTCTATGCTAGTGCTGAGATTGATGTAGATGCCCCTGGGGTTGTTGCAACTAAGATGGGGACTGTTGTGAGTGGAATTGTGGCCCACTGTAATTATTGTTGCTTCTCTTTGAGAAGTTTCTCCATTTTCACTCCCATGTCTATAATCTCGATGTTCTTTTCAATTATTATTTTGAACATGTATTCCTTTTTATTTTCCATTTATCCAACTTCCTTGACCTGTGGATCTTCTATAGTGGGCTGCTTAATCTGCTTCCTCAATGCTACTATGTCAGCATTTTTCCTTTTCATAATCTCCTTTGCTGCCTTTATATCGCTGGGATTATATCCCAGCTTGATCACCAAGTCTTCTAGTGACTAGATCTTGGTATCCTTAGCTAAGGATGTTATAGAATCATTTATCACCTTTATATACTTGATGACTTATGTATTGGCCTTGGGCAACCCTTTCCTTTTAGACTTCTTAAAAAACATGATTTTGAATTCCATACATGACTATATCCTGACTTATACACGTGTAGACATGGGTTTGGCCATATCTAACCCGCGTATACAATTTAAAATATATAAAAAAAATATAATCTCCCTATTAATTGGGCGGGGTTTACGAGTTTTACTTGAAGACCACCTACACCAGCCTGTGGCCAAACTGTTTCCCAACTGAAAAAAAAAATTTGAGGAAGTATAAATACACTTCATTGGGAAGGCCTAAGGGAGGAGAGAGAATGCTATGGATACTATAGCCTGTTATAGCCTAGATCAAGTCTGATTATCCCTGTGCCTCTTGCACTTCCCAGGTTCAAGAAACCCTTTTTTCCTTGTGATGTTCACCCCCATTTATGTGACATCCTTTGTGCACCTTTTATGGAAGAAGTGTTGGAAATATGATTCCTATGTCTTAATATGTTGTCATTGATGGCAACTCTCTGGTAAAATATGGAGTATATGTCTTCAGTAGAAGCTCAGGAGTCCATCAAAAGAAATGTGTAATGTCCAACATAAGATTTGGTAATAATCATATTAAAGATTCTATACATGGGTTTATTCAGGCCAAGTCAGGTATACACACGGATAAGAACAATCCAAGTCGTGTATACATTTTGTGCTCCAAAAAGATAATACTAGGCAGAATTACCATGGTATTAGCCCACAGGATTGAGCGCCATGTCGTCTATTTGATTTTTTCCAAAAATACCAATGACAGCTGTGTGGTTTTGACTCATGGTAGTGGTAAAGGCTAAATCTATATAAGGAGAAGAAGATCATAGTGCAAAGGTGTGCATTTGTAAGGGTTGTCACTAAATACTTCCTTCTGAAGTATATCTGCATATGATGAACTCTGTTTTATTGAAAAATATGAATCTATGATGCACCCTTGGATATATTGATGGATTAGGATCTATAGACCTGAAATAACTATGTTCTTGCATGATCCATTGAAGAGATGATCAGATCTGAGACCTGGCGCATGTTTGCTGAAGTGGAGTGAAGAAATCTGCGTAAGTTCTATAGATCTGAAAAATTCTGCAGAATTAATATTTACAGATCTATATGCTAGTTCATCTCAGTAAAAGCGCGTATATACATCGATTTGGTTCAGAAAAGGCGCGTATGGAAGTTAGGGTTTTCTGAAGCTTATTATAGAAGTTTTCTATTATTGCTTCTATTTTTCTGCTATATGTCAATGAAGTCTTCATGTAGATCTGGGTTGCTTGATTGCTGTATATGCTGCTGAGTTGATTATGTACAAATCTGATCAATGAGTGAGAAAATATGTGTTATGATGACTGACAGATCAAGGGTTCTGCAATTCCGAAAAGATATATGACTGAACGCCTCAGTCTGGATCTGAGACTGACTATATTCTAAAAAACATTATTCACATATATATACGCAGGTTGGTGTTAAGGAAAGCACGTATACACATGGGTTCAGTGAAGCAAAGTAGTGTATACTTTTTGAGATAATGAATGTTCAGGGTTGAATTTGATTCTGCATACTGATTATGAAATCTGGTTATTACAGTGTTATGATTACAGTGATATCACTATTCAGTTTGATGTATTGGGTGAAGTTTATTGTTGTTAATCTTTATGAAGGGTTGTGTTGAAGCTATGTGATCCAGTATGAAAATTGATGAAATGTGGTCTGTAGTGATTCTGAGGGAAGTGGAAGCTTCCTACTAGTATAATCTAGAATTCTGATCAGGGGGTTGAAGCTCCCTTCCAGTAGTGGCTGGTAAATGAGATTAGGGGGTTGTAGCTCCCTTCCAGTTGCAGTTGGAAAATGAGAGAAGGTTGCAGCCTTCTGCAGGTAGATGCCTGCATACTGATATGAGTCTGCATCAGTACAATATTGTAAGTAGTTTTCCATATAATAAATATTGAAGACATAGACAACAACAATGGTGGTTTTATCCCAAATTTGGTTTCCACCTTAAATCTTGGTGTTCATGTGTGTTTCTCTTATGTGATGATTTGTTCTGCTATTAATGAACATATTTACTGCTTAACTAATAGATGCATGATTGATAAGCTGAGTTAAAGATTGTTTCTGAAAAGTTTTTCTAACAATAAAATTATATCAATATACGCAAGTTCCTTTTGGTATATGCGCGTGTATACGCGGGTTGAGTTCATCAAAGACGCGTATGTAATTTAGTAAAGAAAAGGTTATAATTATCAGTAAGCTCTAAATACTGATTCAACCCCCCCCCTTGTATTTTTCCCAACAATTGGTATTAGAGCAGGTCCTTTTGAAGAAGCTTAATTGCTAGAAGGAAGATCAGCCAAGATGAGAAATCAAGATGGGACAACATCTGTCAGACCTCCTCTCTTCAACGGAAACAAATTAATCTTCTGGAACATAAGAACAATATCCTATCTTCAGTCTCTTGGAGCATATGTATGGGCTATAGTTTAAGAAGGTTATCAATATCCAACTTCCATTCCAACAGATGCAGCAAAAAGAAAGAACTTTGAAACCAATGCAAAGGCGGTCAATGCATTATTGGGAAGTTTGACTGAATCAAAATTTGTCAAAGTCATGCAGTTGAATACAGCAAAGGAGATATGGGAAAAAATCATTCTAAGCTATGAAGGTGATGCCAAGGTAAAAAGTGTTAAACTCCAAACTCTCAGAATTCAATATGAAAAACTCAGAATGCACAATGAAGAAAGAATTTCCAGTTTCTTTTTACGTCTAGATGATATTGTAAATCATATGAGAAATCTGGGTGAAACAATATCTGACACTATTCTGGTAGAAAAGGTTTTAAGATCTCTAACTCCCAAATTTGACTCAAAAGTATCTGCTATTGAAGAGGAGCATGATCTACAAACTCTTACTGTTGTTCAACTTCATGAGATTCTGACTGCTTGTGAAATGAGAAGAGAAGGTCAATCTGAAGTCAAAGAAGTTGTCTTCAGAGCTGCTGCAAAAGGAAAGGAAGGAGAAGAACAATAAGGATCAAGGTATGTTTTAGAAGAAGAGGAGATAAATTTTGTAAAGAAGCTACAACTTGGCACTGGAAGGTTCAGAGGTAAGCTTCACTTTAAATATTTTTCTTGTGGAAGAGTTGGTCATTATGCTGCTAAATGTCCCCATAAAGATAGTCATGAAAAGGGAAATGAAGTGGCTAAAGGAAATAAGAAATGGTTTATCAATAGAAAAAGCTATTATACTCATGAAGATAGTGATGGTCTATCAAATAGTGAAGAAGGAGAATCTGATCAAGATATTAGACTACTCATGGCTTTTGAAAAGGACTCTAGTGATACTTTTATGGATGCATTAGAAGAAAATGACTTTATTGAAGAAATAAATCATCTCAAAATATGTTTGGAAGAAAACAAAATTTCCATAGATACTCTAAAAAACCAGCTTATAGAAAAGGAGAAGCACAATGAGAAATTAGAATGTGAAATAGTAAGTCTAAGAAAGGAAATTTAGAAATTGAAAACTTTAAATCTTAGGTTTGCTAAAGAATTTGAAACCTTAGATGAAATTATCAAGGTACAACGCTCTCCTCTTATAAAGACAGGTCTTGGATATATTGGAGAATCATCTCAGTCTTCAGCACCAAGCTATCTAAATGTAGCTAAAACCAGCCTGCAACATTCTGTCTCTCAGCAAAAGAACAAAGAAACTACACAGGTAAAGCATGATCACTTTAATACAAGGAAGAACAATAACAAAAATATCAATCAGCAGGTAAACATAAGTAGAAGGTTTCATGATCGCATAAATTTCTTCTTTAATGGAAAATTTTTCTCATGTCATAATTTTGGTCATAAGGCTGCTCAATGTGTTGCGTACAAAACCATCATGACCAGAGAAGCAAGAAAGCAAAGAAATGAGACTGGAATAAAGAAGAATACTTATAACAACTTTTCTCCTCTTCAAAATTAAATTGAATGTGCTTATTGCAATCACTTTTGTCAAGAAGAATATGAATGGAGGAGCAAACTACAACCAAAAGAGCATATACCTTCAAATTCCAAGATTTGGAGAAAGAAGGACTTACAAGTTGAAAGTTGTGGCATAGATTTATTTTCAGAAGGGGAAGAGAATCAACAACACATTGATAGTTGATTCTCAAAACACATGACAGGTGATAGAAATAAACTTCTTTCATACAATTCTCTAGAGAAAGAAAAGAATGTTACTTTTGGAAATGACTCTCCTGCTGTCATTAAAGGAAAAGGTTTTGTTTTTATAAAAGAAAAGGTGAAAGATAACAATGTTATGTATGTGGATGGATTAAAGCACAACCTATTAAGTGTGAGTCAAATGTGTGATCAAGGAAATGAAGTTGTCTTTAGTTCAAAAGAATGTGTAGTACGTGAACTTGACACAGGAAAAACGGTAATAAAAGGAACTAGAACACCAAGCAATTTGTATGTATTGAAAGGTGGCCAAGAACAATGCTACTTGTGTAAGTCTTCAGAAAATTGGTTATGGCACAGAAGGTTGGGACATTTGAGCTTCTCTCAAATAAGAAAATCTAGCAGACTCAAAGTTGTTCATGATCTTCTCAGCATCACTCTACCTGAAAGTACCATATGCAAATCATGCCAATTTGGTAAGAAAACCAGGGTGCAATTAAATGCTAAATAAGAATCAGCAAGTAAGCCTCTTGAACTTATACATAATGATCTATGTGGTCCTGTAAGGAAAAATTCACCTCGTGGAGAACAATACTATATTTTATTTATTGATGACTTCTCTAGAATGTGTTGGATTGGTTTACTGAAACATAAAGATGAAGCATTTGAAAAATTTAAGATCTTCAAAGCTTTGGATGAAAATGAATTAGATCTAAAAATAAAATGTCTTAGATCTGACTAAGGAGGAGAATATATATATAACATGAATTATTTGATTTCTGTGAACATCATGGCATAAAAAGACAGTTTTCTGTAGCTTGAACCCCACAACAAAATGGCATGGCAGAAAGGATGAATAGAACAATTGAACAAATGCCTTGGGCTATGCTTGATGAATCTGGAGTTCCTGATATCATTTGGGGAGAAGTAGCACATACTGTAGTAAATATTCTGAACAAGGCACATGTTCGGGTGAATAGTGATAAAAATCCTTATGAACTCTGGTATGGAAATCTTCCCACCGTAAAGAACTTTAGAGTTTTCGGAAGAGAATGTTTTATCAAGAACAATGATGAAAAACTTGGTAAGTTTCAAGCTAGAGCATATGAAGGAATATTTCTTGGTTACTCTTGTAGAAGTAAAGCATATAAATATTACAATAAAAGACTTCGAAAGATTGTTGAATGTATTGATGTTGTAATTGATGAGTCTCTCTCAGCTCCAAAAAGGGAAATACCAACAACAAATGAAGATGATGATGATGTATATCTTCCTGCATAAAATAGCAACAATATTGAAGGTGAACCCAATGAAGCATCTAAAGAAGATCTATCTAAAAAGGCTCCATCCAGGTATGCGTAAAATAATCATCCAGAATCTCAAATTTTTGGAGAAATGGGATCAGGTGTCCAAACAAGAAGAAATCTTGTAGGATCTCCTAGCTATCTGGCATTTATATCCACTATTGAACCACATAATGTGAATCAAGCTAGCAAAGATGAATGTTGGATTCAAGCCATGAATGAAGAACTTTATCAGATTGAAAAGAATCATACTTGGGAAGAAGACCTCATGATAAAAATGTGATTGGAACAAAATGGATATTCAAAAAAAATTTCAATGAGAATGGAGATGTTATTAGAAACAAAGCTAGACTTGTTTGTAAAGGGTATGCTTAACAAGAAGGTATAAACTTTGACGAAAATTTGCTTCTGTAGCTAGACTTGAAGTCATAAGAATGTTTCTTGCCTTTTCAAGTTTTCAACAAATCAAAGTTTATCAAATGGATGCTAAATCTTCCTTCCTCAATGGTGATCTAGAAGAAGAAGTTTATATAGAACAACCAAAAGGATTCATTCTGGGAAATTATAAAAAACTTGTTTGCAAACTTAAAAAGGCTTTATATGTTCTCAAACAAGCTCCACGGACATGGTACTATCATCTTGACAAATATCTTCATCAAAAAGGTTTTAAAAAGGGATCTAATGATAATAACTTATATACAAAAATAGACAATGATAAACTGTTGATTGTAGTTATATATGTTGATGACATCATTTTTGGAAGTAATGAAGAGTCCATGAGTCAGAAATTTTCTTCTGTTATGCAGAAAGAATTTGAAATGTCTTTACTTGGGGAACTAACATTCTTTCTTGGCTTACAAGTGCAACAAGAAACATATGGCATATTTTTATCACAAGAAAAATATCTTAAGGAAATTTTGAAGAAGTATGGGATGGAATACTGCAAACCCGTGAGTACACTAATGGTAACTGGATGTAACCTCAGTTCTCATGATGATTCTCCCATGGTGAATCAACCAGAATATAAATCCATGATTGGAAGTCTGCTTTATCTGACCGGGACAAGACAAGATATCATGCATGCAGTTGGGATTGTTGGACGATTCCAAGCTAATCCCAAAGAGTCTCATCTTCAGGCTGTAAAAAGATTATTCAGATATATACAAGGGACTCAAGACTTTGGTTTATGGTATCCAAAGAATGTTTATCTCACTCTTCGTGCTTACACAGATGCAGATTGGGATGGAAATGTTGATGATAAAAAAAGCACTAGTGGAGGTGCATTCTATATGGGGCCCCAATTAGTATCTTGGTTCAGCAAGAAACACATTTCTATTTCCTTATCTACAACAAAAGCAGAATACGTGGCTACCACATCATGTTGCACATAACTCCTTTGGATGATGAAAACTCTACAAGACATTCAAATCAAATGTTCACCTCCCATCTCCATTTTATGTGATAATAAATGTGCCATTAGTATCTCAAAGAATATTGTTATGCATTCCAAGATCAATCACATTCCTATTAAGTATCACTTCCTACGTGAACAAGTGCTTGAACAAAAGGTTAAATTGGAGTATGTTCCCTACAAATAACAAGTTGCTGATATATTTACTAAACCTCTTCCCAGGGAAACATTCGAATATCTCAAACAGAAGCTAGGAGTTGTCTTTGCCTCTCTGATCAAATCTGCTTAATTTCAGAAGTTTAAATTTGATACGTTGGTTTCATAAAGATGAATCACGTATATACGTGAGTTTTTGTGCATAAAACCATGTATGGGTTTTGCTGACAAAAATTATCTGGGTTAGCGCTCACAATTGTGGTTGGTTGTTGTTGTTCCAATATTCATATTTTTGTATCATTCTCTGATGAAGATGCTTTGATGAATTGGTTGTTGAAAATTTTCAAGATGCATCAGCGTAGGAGGAGCACCTATCTTGCTGAAAAGGATGCATTGTTGGCATTCTGATTGGTTTTTTTATATATGATCTCTCTCTTGAGATATTTTGGTCCTGTTAATGACATATCATTTTTGTAATTTGATGAAAAGGGGATGTTGACACTCATGATGTAAATTGTTCTATTTAGTCATATAAGGACTTGTTCTATTTTGTAAACCCACTTGGTTGGGTAGTTGAGTCAAATATGTCTATCCTCTTGGTTGGATCATTGATGTAAGTATGAGCCCTTGGTGATAGGAAAGGTCATACTTGGTTGAGTTATATAGTCATGTACTTCATTGAAAATATCTGAAGATTCACCATACACTCAGGGGGGGCATGGTCAAAATAGTGCCCTTTGCTCTTAATGTCAAAGGGGGAGAGGATTTTGGGTGTTTGAAGTCTTTGAATAATGGTTATGTTTAATGTATCTATCTGTTGTGGTGATCAAACACCATCATGGTTTCTATCAAGTCCAAAGGGGGAGAATGTTGGAAATATGATTCCTTTGTCTTAATATGTTGTCCTTGATGGAAAATCTCTGGTAAAATATGGAGTATATGTCTTCAGTAGAAGCTCAAGAGTCCATCAGAAGAAATGTGTAATGTCCAACAGAAGATTTGGTAATATTCGTATTAAAGAGTCTATACGCGGGTTTGTTCAAGAAAAATTGTGTATACATGCGGATAAGAACAATCCAAGTTGTGTATGCCTTTTGCGCTCCAAAAAGATAATACCAGGGGGAATTACCATGGTATTAGCCCACAGGATTGAGCACCATGTCATCTATTTGATTTCATCCAAAAATACCATCGGCAGCTGTGTGGTTTTGACTCATGGTATTGGTAAAGGCTAAATCTATATAAGGAGAAGAAGATCATAGTGCAAAGGTGTGCATGTGTAAGGGATGCCACTAAATACATCTCTCTGAAGTATATCTGCATAGAATGAACTCTGTTTTATTGAAAAATCTAAATCTATGATGCACCCTTGGATAGATTGATGGATCAGGATCTCTAGACCTGAAATAACTATGTTCTTGCATGATCCATTGAAGAGATGATTAGATCTGAGACCTGGCGCATGTTTTCTGAAGTGGAGTGAAGAAATCTGGGTAAGTTCTATAGATCTGGAACATTCTGCAGAATTAATATTTACAAAACTATACGCTAGTTCGTCTCAGTAAAAGTGCGTATATATGCGGCTTTGGTTCAGAAAATGCGCGTATGGAAGTTAAGGTTTTCTGAAGCTTATTGGAGAAGTTTTCTATTATTGCTGCTATTTTTCTGTTGTCTGTCAATGAAGTCTTCATGTAGATCTAGGTTTCTTAGTTAATGTATATGCTGCTAAGTTAATTATGTACAAATATAATCAATGTGTGACAAAATATGTGTTATGATGATTGACTGATCAAGGGTTTTGAATTTCTGCAAAGATATCCGATTGAAAGCCTCAGATCTGGATCTGAGACTGACTATATTTTGAAAAATAGTATTCGCAGATCTATACGCAGGTTGGTGTTAAGGAAGGCGCGTATACACGCGGGTTTGGTAAAGAAAATTAGCATATGATTTTTGAGATAATGAATGTTCAGTGTTGAATTTTATTCTGCATACTGATTCTAAAATATGGTTATTACAGCGTTTTGATTATAATGATCTCACTCTTCGGTTTGATTTATTAGGTGAAGTTTATTGTTGTTAATATTTATGAAGGGTTGTGCTGAAGCAGTGTGATCCAGTATGAAAATTGATGAAAAGTGGTCTGCAATGATTCTGAGGGAAGTAGAAGCTTCCTGCCAGTAGAAGTTGGTGTTCTAATAAGAGGGTTGAAGCTCCCTTCCAGTAGTGGCTGGTAAACTAGATCAGGGGGTTGTAGCTCCCTTCTAGTTGCAGCTGGAAAACGAGAGAAGGTTGTAGCCTTCTGCAGGTAGATGCCTGCATACTGATATGAGTCTGCATCAGCATAATATTGTAAGCAGCTTTCCATATAATAAATATTGAAGATAGAGACGACAACATCAGTGGTTTTCTCCCGAATTGGGTTTCCACCTTAAATCTTGGTGTTCATGTGTGTTGCTCTTGTGTGATGATTTATTCTGCTGTTACTGCACATATTTATTGATTAACTAATAGGTGCATGATTGATAACCTAAGTTAAAGATTGTTTTTGAAAAGTGTTTCTAACAATAAAATTATATCAGTATACACAAGTTTCTTTTGGTATGTGCGCATGTATATGCGAGTTGATTTCATCAAAGCCACATATGGAATTCAGTAAAGAAAAAGTTATAATTATTAGTAAGCTCTAAATACTGATTCGCCACCCCCCCCTCTCAGTATTTTTCCCAACAATAATATTGTTGTGGCTTGGGCTAGACGGATCTGGAGGACGGTTTCGCTTGGAGCCGTGGTTGATTTCAGGTGATATCTCCAGTTTCTTTTTACACAAATCAATAAAAGAAGCTCTGTCCCATTCTTGATGTCATGTTCTTATATGTTCCATATACATGTTAATGATATTTTAATCATTATTTTATGTTATATTTTATGAGTTTAAATGATCTAACATACTGAAATTTAGCATATATATGTTATACAACTAGTTTCTGTGCTTTGTCTTAAGTGAGTTGCATGTTTTGGAGCACGAGGAGTAGTAGAGGGTTTGCACCCTGCGGGAACGACATCAAATGTAGGACATATTGGTAAGGTCACCTATCCCTAGTTTACTAGTTTAAGCATTAGGACTTTGAATTTGTTTGCTTCTTGTGCCATTGCATGCCTTCCACTCGGTTAGGTCCCTCAACCCAGACCTTAGGGTAATTTTTCCCGCAACAAAGGATGAGATCCTTCCCAACTTTAACTGTGTTTGTATGTTGCTGAATAATACATGCAATTTGGAGGTTGGAATGGCAAAAATAGTTAAAGTAGTATACATCATCTCACTAGTTTTCTTATGCATATACATTTGATCAATTGGATGAATCTGCTGTGCATCGAGGGAAAACATAGATTCTTTGTAATCTATTGGTGTCTTTGGCACTGGAACCTATTAGGTCCCTATATTACTAGTATAGTCCCTTATTGTTGTTAGTTTAACCCCCTTATTGTTATTATTGTACCCTTGAAACCCCCATTTTGTTATTATTGTGCCCTTAAATTATTATTGTTAGGTCGGCTAGGATTACATTGTGGCCCACTAGGATTACATTATGGCCCCATGGACTCCTATATATAGAAAGGAGGTTTTGTAAATTGTATCATCCAAGAATTGTTCATTTATATAATGTATTGGAGGTTGCCCCCTCTAAGTGGCTTATTTCTAAGGCATTGATATCTCTTTTCTTCTATTTTTGGAGCTGGTTACACAACATTTGGTATCAAAGCTTTGGATTCTAGGGTTTCGCTGCTCTAAATAGGTCATCGTGGAATTTTCGCTATAACTTTTTTTCTACGAAGGTTTAGAATCTAAAATTTCTAGGGTGAGAAGCTGAAATCCTGAGGAAACGCGTCAAAAAATTCTAGAGCTTGGTTCGCAATATTTTCAGAGATATGATCTGTGGAAGGTAGTGCTTTTTCAGGCTCCTGAATTTCATCTCAAAGAGGTGATCGTGGGAAAAGATTCATAAATCTCTCTCTGAGCATTGGATTGGAGTGCCGTAAAAATTGGTTGCAAGTACAAGGAATTTCGTTTCTTTTCTATCAATTTTAGAGCTGAAGGATGAAACAGTGACACGTGGAAAGTCGTATAAGTTTGCTCTACTGAACCAGTCCATAATTAGGTCATTGTGGGAGATTGGACACAACTTTGTTTTGGAGAATCCAAATCAGGTCAGACCTGTGGCATTCGAAAGAGAATTCAAAGGGCTATGTTGGTGCCAAAATTCAAATATTGAAGTGCTGAAATCACAGATATAATCCAATTTCAATATCGAGCTCCTCAAAAGCAAGAAAAATGTGTGTATTTGTTTTTCCGAATTGCATAAGTCTTGTTTGAGGAATCAATTTGAATTGATTCCAAGGGAATATTGTAGAATAGATATCAGTATTGGGTTCTAAAATATGCCCTGTAAAAATAATTCAACACCCATTAAGCCTTCAGAAGGCTCTACGATGACTCATGAAGATGAAGAATTGCAACATGATCTATCAAAATTACAAGAGCAAGTGCACCAAATTTCGCTCTCGCAAAGAGCAACAAAAAATGAAATGGAAGTTTTGAAGAAAGGCATGGAAGCGAAGATGGACAGTTTGAAGAAAGGCGTGGAAGCTAAGATGGATGGCATGGAAGCTAAGATGGATGACATGAAAGACAACATGGAAAACATGAAGAATGATCTAAAAGCAGACATGGAAGGTTTGACAAAGTTGATACAAGAAATGTTTCCTAATGGTGAAAAGATAGTAGAAGAACCTCATGATGAGAGAAAAATAAATGTTAATCGTGATTTCATAAAATCTAATGTTGGCGGGAAGAACGACCATATTCCAAAAATGGATATGAGGAAGTTTGATGGAAAGGATCCTATAACATGGATACTACAGATGGAGCAATATTTTTATCACCATAACGTGCAAAACACACAAAAGGTACACATTGCAACTTTACATTTAGAACAAAATACATTTGTATGGTATCGATGGCTTTGCTTCCGTAAAAAAATTGTCACTTGGTCAATTTTTACGGAGGAAATGATAGCACATTATGAGGATACAAAGAGCAACACCTTCTTTAGCCAATTGATAAATCTCAAATAAGAGGGTTTAGTGGGGCAGCACATTGAGGACTTCCAAAAATTGAATATAAGGGTAACGGATATTCCAGAGGAACACGAGATTGATCTCTTCATAGGCACTTTAAAGGATAACATCCAACATGAAGTTCACGTTTTGGAACCTAATTCATTAGAGAAGGCATTCAAGTTGGCAAGAAAATTTGAATGTAAAATTATGGCGACAAGGAAGCCTACCACTCAATTCTATAAAGAAGGAAGTGTTGCTAAGCTTAGATTTCCACAACCTACAAGGTTGACACCACAACAATTGGAAGGAAAAAGAGCAAAATGGCTTTGCTACAGTTGTGATAGCAAATACACTAAATGTCATAAGTGTGCTAAGAAGAAATTATTTTACATATATTGTGAAGAGGAAGAAGAAAATGAACAAGAAGAGGATATACACCAGGAACCAGCCCTAGAAGAGGAAGAAATGAATCCGACCATATCGTGTAATGCACTGGAAAGAATTACCACTCCTCAAAATCTCAAGATAGAAGGACATATCAAGAAGAAAAAGGTAATAGTGTTGATTGATTCACGTAGCACCCATAATTTTATTCATTGTAAGGTAGCCAAGGAATTAAATTGTTTCCTATACCTGGCACCAGAATGTCAAGTGATGGTTGCAAATGGAGGAACTATAAATTTCTCTGGAAAATGCCATAATATCAAGCTAACCATGGGGGAATATGTGTTGACTAGTCCAATGCTTTCCATTCCTATGGGAGGTGCCGATGTTGTACTAGGAGTACAATGGTTACAATCTTTGGGGACGGTAGCTTTTAATTTTCAAGAACTTTTCTTGAAATTCTTTTCAGAAGGAAAGGAAGTCGAACTACGGGGTATTGAAGGGAAGCCCGGAAGGATAATAAGCTCTAATGGCATGACAAAGCTTCTAAAGAAAGAACAACGAGGCGTAATTGCACAATTATGCTCACTAGAAGTTCCAACATCAAAATCATCTATTTCTGCAGATCTCCAACAAGTCTTGGACAATCATTCCAAGGTGTTTGAAACTCCAAAAGGACTCCCACCTATTCGTGATCATGATCATGCTATTCATTTGATTCCAGGAAATTTTATTCCAAACATCAGGCCTTATAGATATCCTTACGTCCAAAATGGCGAAATTGAACGTATGATTGCAGAAATGTTAGAGCCGGGTATAATTCAACCTAGTCAAAGTTCTTTCTCTGCTCCTGTAGTATTGGTACACAAGAAGGATGGATCATGGCGAATGTGTCTGGATTATAGGGAGCTCAATAAGCTCACCATTAAAGATAAATTTCCATTCCTGTTATTGATGAATTACATGGAGCAATTTATTTTACCAAGTTGGATCTTTGTTCAGGATATCATCAAATTAGAATGAAGACTGAAGATATTCCAAAAACAACATTTCGAACTCATGAGGGTCATTATCAATTTTTGGTCATACCTTTTCACCTTACCAATGCACCTTCTACATTTCAAGGGTTGATGAATTCTATTTTCAAACCCTTCCTTAGAAAATTTGTGCTAGTATTTTTTGATGATATACTAATCTAGAGCAGGTCTTGGAAGGATCATGTTGAACATGTTGACAGGGTGCTCAAACTATTGCAGGAGAAACAATTATATGCAAAAACATCCAAATGTTTCTTTGGAGTACAAGATGTGGAATATCTGGGTCATATTGTATCTCACGAGGGTGTTAAAGTAGACCCTAACAAAATTAAAGCCATTAAGGAATGGAAAGTCCCCACAACCATAAAGCAGTTGCGAGGATTTCTCGGGTTAACAGGGTATTATCACAAGTTTGTTAAGAATTATGGGAGAATAGCAGCACCTCTAACAACATTATCGAAGAAAGATGCATTTTCATGGACTCCTGAAGCAACTAAGGCCTTTGAACATCTTAAGGAGGCAATGTGCCATGCACCGGTCTTAGCTACGCCAGACTTCACAAAAACCTTTATTGTGGAATGTGATGCCTCAGGAAATGGAATTGGTGCAGTTTTAATGCAGGAAGGAAGACCCATTGCTTTTGAAAGTCGTCCAATCAAAGGAAAGTATTTACAAAGACCTATTTATGAGAAGGAAATGTTAGCAATACTGCATGCACTAAAGAAATGGAGAACTTACCTAATGGGAAGACACTTCAAGGTAAAAACTGATCATGATAGTCTTAAACACTTTTTGGAACAAAGACTATCTTCAGAAGAGCAGCAAAAATGGGTCACAAAGATGTTGGGTTATGACTTCGAAATAATCTACAAAAAAGGAAAGATTAATGTTGTTGCAGATGCACTCTCAAGAAAGAATGAAGAGGTGGAAGCATTGCTTTGTGCCATTTCTATTATCCAACCAGATTGGATAACCGAAGCAAGAGATGAATGGAAGAAGGACAAAGATGTATGGACACTCATTCAAAATTTGCAGCAAGATCCTAGTACATTTGATACATTTAGTTCAAAAAATGATTCCTTATGGTACAAAGATCGCTTATATCTTTGTAAGAATTCCCAACTAAAACAAAAGATTCTTCTGGAATTGCACACTTATCCTTTAGGAGGACACTCAGGATTTTTAAAAACTTACCACAGGGTGAAGAAAGAATTGTTTTGGGATGGCCTTAAATCTGATATTCAAAAGTTTGTGGCGGAATGTTTGGTTTGCCAGCAGAATAAAGTTGAGACAATTAAGACCCCGTGACTTCTACAACCTTTATCCATTCCAAGTCAATGTTGGGAGGAGATTTCAATGGATTTTATCATAGGTTTACCTAAGTCTGAAGGAAAGAGTGTCATCATGGTGGTAGTTGATAGACTTACCAAGTATGTACACTTTTGTGCATTATCTCATCCATTTAAAGCAAGTACAGTTGCTACTACATTTATGGATAGAATTCAAAAGCTACATGGAAGCCCAAGGGTTATTGTGAGCGACAGAGATCCCATTTTTACTGGAAATTTTTGGACGTAGTTATTTTCTTGTTTGGGTACTCAATTAGCTCATAGCTCATCTTATCATCCTCAATCTGATGGTCAAACTGAGATAGTAAATAAATGTTTGGAAGTATATCTTTGTTGTTTTGTATCTGATAAACAAACACAATGGGTCAAGTGGTTACCTCTCGCTGAATGGTGGTATAACACTTCCTTCCATACTGCAGCAAAAATGACCCCATTTATGGAATTTTATGGATATCATCCACCATCCATCACATCATATTTAAGAGAAAATTCGAAGGTTCAAGCAGTGGAAGATCACATCGAGCATCAACAAGAAGTTCTCCAACTCTTAAAGGATAACCTGAATTTGGCACAAAATCGAATGAAACAACAGGCAGATCAACATCGCAGCGAGAGAAGTTTTGATGTAGGAGTTTGGGTATTTTTACGGCTACAACCATACAAACAAATGTCCCTCAAGCAAGCAAAGAAGGATAATAAATTATCGCCAAAGTACTATGGTCCTTACAAGGTGTTGCAAAAGATTGGTACTATGGCATACAAATGGGAGCTTCCTGCTTCTTCGCGAGTACATCCAGTTTTCCATGTTTCATGCTTAAAGAAGGTTATAGGTGAAAATCTTCCAGTTCAAACAATATTGCCAGAACTTGATGAGGAAGGAAAAATAATATTGGAACTTGAAGTGGTCATGGAAACAAGAACTCGACAGCTACAGAATCGATCAATTTCAGAGTATCTCATCAAGTGGAAGAACTTACCCACTGAAGATTCTACATGGGAGGATGAGAATTTTATACAGAAGCACCCAGAGCTATTCAAGCGTTGAGGACAACACTTTTTTGAAGGAGAGGGGCATGTTAGGTCCCTATATTACTAGTATAGTCCCTTATTTTTGTTAGTGTAACCCCCTTATTGTTATTATTGTACCCTTGTAACCCCCATTTTGTTATTATTGTGCCCTTTAATTATTATTGTTAGGTCGGCTAGGATTACATTGTGGCCCACTAGGATTACATTATGGCCCCATGGAATCCTATATATAGAAAGGAGGTTTTGAAAATTGTTTCATCCAAGAATTGTTCATTTATGTAATGTATTGGAGGTTTCCCCCTCGAAGTGGCTTATTTCTAAGGCGTTGATATCTCTTTTCTTCTATTTTTGGAGTTGGTTACACAACAGAACCTATGCTTCAAGAAATGAAATCTAAATTTTCCCTTTCTCTGTATCAAAGGCTGAGAGAATCCTGTGCTGTGAGGTAGTTGTTTTCTTCCAGAATTGGGTGTGTGTGTTCAATTTTAACATTTCATTCATCTATTTATATTCCTTGTATTTTGAAAAAATGTTAGGCTCAACTGTGTCCTGAGCCAAGTCTATTGTTTGTGCTATATATGGAGGATATTTTTATGTTGATGAAGAGGGAGATCCTATGAAAATTTCATCCTCCCTTATAGAAACGTGAGGACATGTCATAATTATTATTTCCCGCTCTTTACTTCCCTACTGAAAAGCTAGTCCAGAGTTAGTCTTATGTTTCTTCTTATATATTAGGAACTCCTTAGATCCAATTTCTGTCACTAGAGAAGATTCCTCTTCCCTTATCCTTTTCTCCTATTTTTCTTGAGGTGTAGGAGTCTGAGAAGTGGTTGTGGATATGATTTTTTCTTCAGCCTCTTGTAGTATGTTCTCTTCCCACTGACACTGGTTCATAAATTTCTCTATCTCTAGCCTAGGAGGGTGGGTTTAAGTAGTGGCCTTTTACTCCACTCTCAAATTTGAAATTAGGCCAAAGGGTCATAAGACCAAGTGAAACTCACTTTGAAATTATTTTTCTTCAAAAGTGAATCTGCCTCTTTACCAATTGTTCTGGTATTGAAAAAAATGGCCCAATATGTGCTTTGATTTTGAACTGTGCCTTCTTTTTAGCTGCAAAAAAATGTAAGTCATCCATATGTATCATTTTTGTTATGTATTCTAGTGAGAAAAATCTCATGGGAAAAAAATTTGGAAGCTTATAGGGTGGAAATTCACACCCATAAACTATGATCTCTGTGTAGTTTTTGTATAAATACCAATCGCTTGTTTTCACCTAGTCACTAAGATGCAACACTCTTTGAATATCTACTCCTATCCTAGGTTCTAGATCACTATTTAGAAGACAAACAATTGTGTAAATAAACTGATCAATATAGTCCGCAAAGGTAAAATCAGTGGAATTTTTCCTCACCAAGGAGGTCCAATGTATGATTGATTGTGAATTTCCCCACTCATCCAACTTCTGCAAATAAAATGGAAATATGTCTTCTTAATGATAAACAAAAAAAAATACACTAAAAAAATGTGTATTTGAAAGCTCTGTAGGAAAATTTATAAACTTATCGTATATTGCCTCTGTAATGAAATCATTGTAATTAAAGAATGTAGGCTTTTCACGAGTGTTAAAAATTGATAAGAAGCCAACAATGGCCTCATCCACTAGCTGATCAGAGTGGTAGCCGAGTAGGTATGAGATGATTGTGATTATCTTCTTGGTCCACTCAGGGAACATAGAAGATGAGTATGGAGGGTTTGTCTTGGGCAATTCAACATCCTTGGGGAGAAAAATTTCAAAGATCTTGGCTCTCTTTGGAAAGGTTAGGTTTTTGTAGATTTATGCGAGAGAATATACTGATAATGGCTTTGTGGATTCTAGATTTTTCACTTTCAGAATTTGTGAAATGGATTCAACTATAATAGTGAGAAAAAATTCACCATTATGGCTAACAATTTCTCTTTGGCTGGGTACATAGTTGATTTGGCAACAAGAGATTAGTTCATGGAAATAATGGGTCTGTGGGAACATGAATTGGGGTAGGGAAGATTCCCATAGGCCCAATTCATCAGCAAGGTCTAAAAACGTATGCTTAAACCAACTTTCAAGTTCAAACATATCGAATTCACATATAGCCTCAGTAATATTGTATTGCGGTTCGACTAAAGGTAGGTGATCAAGGTCAATGGCAGGGGGCAACATATGATTTTCTTCAGGTTTTTTGCCTTTATTCTTGGGGGTCTTGCCTTTAGGGGTCATTGTTGAAAACAGAAGGATGAGGATGCTTGGAATACCTGGAAAGTGAAGCTAACAGTGGAATGTTGAAATGGGATCACTGATGGGAATCTGATCACTGTTACTGGGAAATTTATCGAATGTTGGGACAACGTGGAAGACTGTAAATTTTTCTTGGTCATTTTAAACAATGAAGAAGGGAATTTTACGATTTTATGATGATTAATATAGAAGTTCAGAAACATACCGTTTTGTTTTTTCTGTTTAAACGAGAGTAGGTCCGTTGTTTTGGGAGCAGGAAGCATTTAATTAGCGTAACGGTTAGGTGACGCAGACAGGGGAGTGCCAGGTGGAAGCATCTTATTGGGAGAGGAATGGGTATCGATAAATAGTTTAATGGAAGGGAAGTGGAGGAGTGGGGTCTGCAAAGATTATGTGGTGGATGGTGACTAGGGGAGGATGGACCATGGTGGGAGGTGACAGTGAGGTTGATGGATTCGTTGTGACGAATGGTCATTGGTGCGGGAGTAATTGGAGTGTGAAGTCAATATAAAAATGAATTTTCAAAGGGGGGTGGGGGGCGGGGGTGCGAAGTGATATGGTGGCACTATGTTGAATGGTGGGTCATGCTACTTCAAAAACCCCTCGCAGATAAAGCGTGAGGGATCTTGGGGGAGGGGGCAAAAATAATCCCTCTTCGTTGATCCAGGCAAGGGTTGATCTCAACTGTCAAAGTCTTCAAATGTTAAAACATTACATAAAACCATTATAACAAACTTTATTACATTGGGATAAATCATGATTAACTACTATGATTAAAATTATCTAATACAAACTTAATCAGGATCTAACACTACTTTCTTATCTATTGATGTTGCATTTAAATTTGCAAAGCATTTTTTATTTTTTCTCTTAACTTGTCAATTAATCATGATTAAATGGTGTGATTAATTTCATCCTTGTTTAAACTAACCTATTTCAATCATGATTAAATTGTGTGATTATTTATTTGCTAACATAAACTATTTAATTTCAGCCTAATCACGTTTAAAGAGTGTGATATACTAACTATTCTACTTCTCCTATTACAATGTGGCATTTTAACTAGTAGCACATTTATTAAAAAATTTCTAATTGTTTAAATGATGCATATTTTTTATTTCTTTGAGTGGCATTTAGGCTTTATCACTCCTATAAACTTTGTTTTTTATGGGGTATTTTATTATTTTTCTTTTCTTATTTTTTAAAATTTTTTATTCTTTTCACATATATATATTTTTTATCCCCTTTTGTTATGATTTTATTTTATTTTATTTTATTTTTGAAAATAAATTTGCAGAATTACAAAATTACAGCTACAATCAATCCATCCTATAAAATATAGGACTCTAACAGTGGCTCCAAAGGGGATGACACTCTCCTTGTGAGGTTCCAAGAACGTTTTAGATCAGTAGCCTAAATCCATTGGGCATACTATCTTCATCTTCTGTAACTAAATCTGATCCATATTATATCACTTATGTATGTGGGAACCAATAATTACAAGCTTAGGGCCTTCTCTCCAGGTTTTAACCTGTGATGAAAACTTCCCTCACTCTTGTAGTAAAATTAAAATGATATATGTACAATGATTATAAACTGAAACTGATTTATTCTTGAAGAAAGTAATGTTTAAGAAGTCTACCATTCACATGTCCACCAGGAAGTGGTCCTTCCTTTAAGTCCTTCAAGAAAAATGCATTGTTACCTCCAATCGCTTCAATTTTGTATGGTCCTTCCCATAAGCTATCAAATTTTCCATGCTTTCCTTTATCTTCATTCCTTGAATCCCATTTCAACGCAAAATATTCCATTTGGAAATCATGAGATTTTTTCCCTCTGTCATAAATCTTTTTTACATTCTCCTGAATCAATTGTGTCTTATTGTAAGCATCCTCTCTAGATTGTTGCAGTTGAATAGTCTAGTTAATTCTTCTCTACAAATCATTTGTTTCCACTTGTGCTTTCTGCAATAATTTTAGTATAGGGATTCCTAGTGAAGTAGGAAAAATTACATCAATCCCATATACTATATGAAATTAAGACATTGCAATAGATCTCTTGGTAGTAATTTGGTTAGCCCATAGGGAATTAATCAACTTTTTGTGCCAAGAATTTTTATTTTCATGTAACAATGTTTTGATGATGTTGGCTAAACTCTTGTTTGAGGACTCGACTAATCCATTTCCTTGGGGGTAGTAGGTAGTGGAGTGTCCTAGTTTGATATGGTTTTTATCACATAAGTCCACCATTTTATTTGATTTAAAGGTTGGAACATTGTTAGTGATAAGTTTGTAGGGATACATGAACCTAAACAAAATGTTACCCTCTAGAAATTGGATAATGACAAAATCTATGGCTTGTCTAGATGGGATGGTTTCAGTCCATTTTGTAAAGTAATCAATGGCTATTATGATCCACTTATGTTGGCCTGAGGAGGTTGGATGAATTTCACCTATGAAATCTAGACCCCACTATTGGAAATGGACTTCAACTGAAATAGGCTTTAATGGTAAAGGTAGAAGCATTTTTTTGCCTTAAAAAATTTGACATTGATGGCAAGAGGTGACTTTCTTATGCACATCTGTAAACAAGGTAGGCCAATAAAAACAAGCTCTTAAAATTTTATTGGCTATGGTTTTCCAAAATGAGTGTCCTCCACAGTCTCCTTCATGGAATTCCCGTATGAATTTATCTGCTTCATCTTTCAAAAAATAATTTAGCTAAGTTGCTTGATTGTTAAGTTTTTTTTCGAAAAATGACTAAGTGCGGGACTAATGAGATCGATGTGAATGAGGATGAACTTTGAATGTGATCACACACTTGGCATATTTGGACGACTCAAAAAACATATATCATCCATGACATATAAACGAAGAATTTTCCTCTGTGTGATAGCTTTACGACCGATTATGACAAGTGCGCAACAAAGATATACTTTACGACAACCGTGACGACACTTGTGTGACAGTACTTACAACTTTGGGAATGAGTGATATGGGCACTTACAAGGTTAGATCAACTCATTTGCACAAAGGTGACCTCTTTGAACCACTAGAACATGCTCATGAATAAAATACGACAGCCAACATGCCAAAAGATGACACTTTTCCTATCTTGTGAAATGGATCAAAACATTCTAAGAAAAAAAAATGAACTTCAAATTTTGTGACAATATTGAACAAGACCAAGGAAGGCTCCAAAATTTTGTATACGAAAAAAATTTGGAGGGGGTTGTAGCAGCTACAACACTTGGTGACACAATGGTATAATTCCAACTTCTCTGTTTCTTTGTGCAGGACCTTGGTTCTTCAGTGAGTATTGATTCATTGTGTATAACACTTAGTTTCCCAACTTACCTCATGAATAGATGAAACCATGTTCATGTAATTTCAATTTAACTCAAAAAAATTCAACATTATCACAATGTTTCAAGTAGGGAAGGGTAGTGAAGCTCACAAGTTTAATATTTTCAGAGTATAATTTTTTCATCTCTGGTGTTTCTTCACTACCATTAGGTCTGGATATTACGCTAACGGAGTCACTAATGGAACACAAACATTGCTCCGCTTCCAGTGACACTGAACAGTACCTTGACAAAGTTTCTTGCTTTACGTCTATGCGCAGGAAGCCTTTCTCTTATTTCGCCTTTATTTATTTATTTAAAAGAGGACTATGCATTGGAACTTATTCATTTTGGGTGGAATATGGATCCCAATTTATTGAGAGCAGGAGAAGTTTTTCCTTAAGAGAAGCATATAGATACCTCTAATTTAGTTTTTCTCGTTTAGATTTCTCACTTATCCTTTTTTATTACTTTGAAATGCATGAAAAAACCAAAACATAAAGAACCAAATATAGGAACGTGGTTTCCAGGTAGACACAAGTTCATGGTTTTCCAAAAAATATCCTTATAGATGGATAATATTTTCCATCAGAACTTCATTGGCCAAAAGACATAACAAACACAAGGAAGATGGACCAAAAGCTAACCAAATGTTGAAGTGTCACAAGACTTCTTAGAATTCAACTACACACAATCTCATATACCAACACATGGACAAGGAAAACATTTATTCACACAACAAAACAAGAAATAAAGAAATGACAAGAACAAACATAAACAAAAGAAAAGAAAATTGTGTACCGAGTGTAGGGCACAATCCCTAATGCTCATTCAAAATAGTCTTTCAAATATTTTTCATGGACATCGAGAGAGTCAGTATTCCTGTTAAGTGATTGAAGATGATAAGTGTGTTGGCCAATATTTTAGTGTACGGTGAATGGTCCAATCCACATGGATTGACACTTAATATGTTTGCCTTTGTCTTCATGGACTTTTTCCCACTTCAAGGCTAAGTCACCCATGCTAAAGCTTATCTTCCCTACAAATTCATGTCAAACCACCTCTTGATACGACTTTGATGAAGTAAACATTTTTCTTTTGCTTTCATAATTTATTCCTGGAGCTTATGAAGGGTGTCCATCCTATGTTGCACTAACGAACATGGCTTTCCTTGGGATTCTTGTGAGAGTTGGAGAGCAGGCAAGTAGATGTGGGGCGGGAGGATGGCTTATTTTTTTTATACCAGGAAGTAAAGGGAGGTGTTCAAGGTAAGCTTAGGCATGACTTGGTCAACCCATAGAGAATTTACCAAAGCAGAGCTCCAGTTCCTCTGCTCAGAGAAAATGGTCTTCTTAAAGATGCAGATCAGGTTCTTATGCGTGGATTCAGCAAGGCCATTCCCTTAAGGGTAGTAGTTAGTAGAACTCTTTAATATAATTCCATTTTATAATGCAAAGTCATAAAATTTTAACGATGATAAATACGTTGCATTGTAAAAAACACATGAAGTAGGAATGTCAAACCTGGAGATGATGTTTTGTTGTAGAAAATTGATGAATTCTTGAGCATTCACCTGTTTGAGTGGAATTTCTTTTTTCCACCGCGTGAAGTAATATGTGGCAGTGAGAATCTAGCGGTGTTGCTTTGATCAATGTGGAAATATTTCTCCAATAATATCCAAGCCCCACTGTTTAAATGGTTCTTCCACTGCGATAGGCTCAAGTGGGGTGACTGACTTCTTATTTCTGTCAACATACCTTTGACAGATCAGATATTTCTGAACGTAAGAATGATCATCCTTAAATTGTGTGGGCCAATAAAAATTGGCCTACATGATTTTATGCATCTTTGTGTTTCCTGCAAAGTGTCCCTCAGTTCGTCCATCGTGGAGATCATGCAATACCTTCTCTAAATCTTATGCGTACAAACACCTGAGCAATACTCCATTATGGTGCTTTCTGAAAAAAACCCGATGCACCAACTGGTAAGATAAATATTTAGGCCTTAGTTCCCTCTTCTACCCGAGGAAAAATGGGAGGGAACAATGTCATGCTCAAGGTATTGGTGCACGTCTGCGTACCAAGAGTTTGTGCTAGTAGTTGGGGAGGTTCGATCGATGTTTTACATTTCAATTTCTTGCTCCCACCCTAAAATATATTTTCCTTTTTTCACGTCCACTGCCTCTACTGCTAGTTGAAAAATACCATGGCCCTTGATTGTGTGGAATGGCTTAATTTATAGATCATATTCTTGCAAACCAGTCATCCAGTTCACTCTCCTTTCACCCAGGTCTTGTTGAAAAAGTAGTGATCTAATTGTTGGGTGAGGAACAAAGATAATACAATGATTCTTCAATAGATAGGGTTGAAAGTGCTTCACCGCCTTGTATATAGAATATGCTTATTTATCCACGGTGGGTTAGTTTAGCTTAGGTCATTATAGACTTTCAATCATGAAATAAATAGGTTGCTCAATGTTCATATCATCCTTATGTGTGAGTACAACAATAATATATGTGTCAGATGCGAAGGTGTAGAGAAAAAAATACTTATTGTAGTCTAGGATGTACAACATGGGTGATTCTGCGACAACTTGTTTACTACGGGAAAAAACATCCTTTTCCCTTTTATCCCATTTGTAGATAGTATCCTTCTTCACCATATCCTATATTGGTTTTACAATTTGAGTGTAATCAAAGATGAACTTATGGAGAAAGTTGATCTTCCCCAGGAAGGACTGCATGGAATTCTTGTTCATTGGGAAGGGAATGTGTGTGATTGTTCTCACCCTCTCAGGGTCTACCATAATCCCACTTTTGGTAATGATGTGGCCCAAGATATTCCCCTCGGCCACCAAAAATATAATCTTCCTGGGATTGAGTGATATCGCGTACTTGCAACATCGCTCAAAAATTTTATTTAAGTGGAAAATGTGATCTGACCTCTGCTTGGAAAAAAATTTATGTCGTTGAGATAGACCACTACGCATTGCCCAATAAATCCGCGAAATGTGATTTTCATATCTTGTTGAAATGTTTCACCATTGTTGATCAACCCAAATGGCATTCGCCTAAACGTGAACACACCCTACTTCGTTCGGAAGGTGGTTTTGAGTCTGTTAGGATCTGACACCGGAACCCAATTATAGCCTGAGTATCCATCCAATAAAGAAAACATTTCAGACCCTAATATTGTTTGCAGTATTTTTTCCATGGATGACATGAGGTAGTTATCCTTTTCCGAGGGATGATAGAGATTTCATAAATCAACACATAAACGGATTTCCCTAGAATTATTTCTCACTGGGAACAAATTTGACACACAAGTGGAGTGTCACACTTTGTATATGATCCGAGCATCCAAAAAATTCCTTAACTCTTTCTGAATGAGAGGCTTAGGCATTGGATGTACTTTTCTGAGCTTTTGTTGAAACGTCTTGGCCCCTTCTTTTATTGGTATTATACGTTGGATTATTTTCATGTCATAAGTTTTAAGTTCATCGTATGTCCACACAAACACATCTCAGGACTTCTTAAATAAGAAAATGAAGGCTTTTCACTCTTGAGGTGTACAACAAGTACCAAGATTGACATACTTTGTATATTTTTCTATTCCCAAGTTGATGTGCTCGTGTGACAACATGGAAATGTGGATCTTAGCATTAACAGGTCCTCGGAAGTGTTTTTGCAGGTCCAAAAACTTCTCTAAGGATACCACATCCTTCAGGATGGGATTTACTTTACTCGTGTTTGCTGCATCCTGTAGTGCCTTTTCGTGCTCGTCATTATCAATCGTTGAGTCTTTGAACACATTAGCATTCACCATGAATCACATTATCTTATAGTCATATTAAAAACGTGTAAATTAGTGATATTATTGGGGAATGATGGTCTACAAATAATTTATTTACAAAAACCATCTGATCTAGCTGGAAATTGGTGGCCACCTACCTATTCCATCTAGACCCCTAGTCAGTTTCATCAGTTTCTTTTTTTTAGAGTAGCATTTACTATTTTTAGTAGTTTTTCGAGTTGTGAACTTCTAGAGTAGTTTCGACCCACTAAATGGTATTTTTTTGAGGTCCGTAGTAGGCCCATAGCCATAGGTAGGGGCCTATGGAAAAAACTGTAGTACCCGGAGATATATTTCCAATGATATATCATACACACCAAATAGAGGTAATATGACCAAGTTACGACCCCGAGAATTTGGATGCCCAACTAACCCCAACAGGGCCCAAAAACTCTTGGTGTTTCATCTCTTGAGGTTAGGGTTTTGGTAGTTTAGGGCTTTCTTATGTTGTTTAATAATAAAAATTCCCTTGAGCCTCATTATAACACAATTTAGAGGCCTGTAGCCTCCACATCTCTTCTCAAAGATAAGATACCAACACCCTAGCTAGTTTATTTCCATTCTGTCTGTAAGCATATTTAAGTTATTTTATATTAATGAAATGAAGTCTTATTTCTGTTGCATCTTTGTGTTATGTGTATTTCTATATTTTATTCTGTTACTGCATAAGTCCAGATCAGTGGTATCAGAGTGGTCTACTCTTTCTCGATCCTTCTTTGCATGTCCCCAACGAGGTTGGGGTATAAGGAGTTAGGGCTTGATCTGGTGGAACCTTTGCAAGACCAGCTTTGCAAACCCCGACTTCCTCCCATGGGGGAATAAAATATGGACGAGGGAGCAAGTGATACTATCAAAATATTTCTCATGTAGCCCTCGAGAAACAAATGAACACAATGCTGGATAATTTTTCCCATATCCTTTACGACTGCCCACCGGTGGCACATCTCAATCCAGTAGCCACTCTGGAGGTGCCACTACTTTCAAGTTACAAATAAAATTTTACATTCCCATATTTGAGGGCCAAATATATGCAAATTTCATATATATACTTGAATATATTAGAAGGATATTTTTGGGTTCATGACTTTTCCAGCCGGGAAAATATTACTTTTTCACTCCTCAAAGTTGTCCCCCAGGTCAAGGACTGGTGGGAAACCTACTGTGAGAAAAAGGACAAGAGGGAACCCTCTTCATTCTTGGCTACACCCACTTGGGATTCTTTCCAAGACACTATCAATGAAAAATATGATCTTGTAGGAAGCTATGAGGACAAGTACATAAATTGGACTACGCTGCGACAACGAAGGGATCAAGATGTGCATGAGATGAAAAATTTGTTCCATACCCTATGCACAAATTTGGGTATCAAATATTTGGAGAAGAATTTTGTGTTGAAGTAAAACAGTCGTCTGCACATATACATTCAAGAGGAAATGGAGTTCCTCAACATCTCCTCGCTTGGTTTGGCATATTGGTATGCTGCCAAGATTGAGAAAAAATTCAAACAGAAGAAGCGAGACTTTGTATCTGCGAATTAGAAGCAAGGGAAGGGTGCCCCCAAACCAAATAACAAAGAAAAAAGTCAAGGCAGGTTGGCCCAGGACAACCCGCCAGAGTTGAAAGCAAATAACAACACCATGAAGACAAAGAAGGAGACAAGAAAGTGGTGTGAGTTCCATATGAGCTCCACTCACAACACATGTGAGTGTCGGGCCAAGTAGTCACTAGTGGCTAAGCTGAAGGCTTATGAATCGAATGCATGCTCTAACTCTGCCAAATCAGAACCCGACAAAGGGAATGAAAAAAGGAAGAAGATTATTGATGTAGAGTCCAATGCCACTGTTGTCACCACGAAGATCAAGAAGGAGGAACCATAAGATCCATAGGAGGGGGAGTGCCTCTTCCATTCCCAGATGTGGGTAAAGGGTTCCCCGCTGTAGTTCATTATCAACAGAGGGAGCCAAAAGAACCTCATTTCAGCATAGGTCATGAAGCGGTTGGGCTTCCCGACCACATCACACCTTGTAATGTTCCAAAATTTTCATGAAAATAATTGGAACATCAATTTTTTCTTATTTCATCTAGGAGGTGAATAAAATGGGTAAAAGGCCCATGAGTAGGAATAATATCCTTCATAATGTGAAAAGGATCAATGGAGCAGCTTAATTTTTCACCTTCCAGTGTGAAAGGGGGAAATTACATGAGGACAAGGTCAAGTTTGACCAAGTAAACAACACTTCCTAAGAGGTGTAGCTTGCTTAGGAAGACAACGCAGTTTTGGAGGGAGAAAGATTATTTGTGGAAGAAACCATAATGTGTGGGGTCCAGGGCAAAGAGGCATTCACTTGCATAAAAGGAGGAAGAGGCAGCCATAGTGGGACATCTTGGAGCATTTGATCATTTGTCTACTTAGACATATTTGCAGTCCCGACTGTTCAGCTGAGTTTCAGTGCTGCTTAGCACGAGGGATTCCTGTTTAGGATTTCCTCTCCTTATTGAGAGGCCTCTTGAAGGATTTCACTTCATTGTCTCCACATATTGGCTCAAGGCCAAAGCCATTATTCAGTCACTGCGTTATTTCTGCTGAAGTATAACATAGTGTTGCTAGGTGTTGCAGTGGAGGGGTTCCAAAACACCATTCCTTGTCTCGTCGTTCAGAGGAGGGAGTCTCTATTCCTAGGAAAGGTTAGTAAGGAAGTTTTTCGAATTGATTTTCATATCTTGGCATCAAGGCCAAGCATCTCCCATCATAGATAGCACAGTCCAACCTCCATACTACCTTATTTCAGTGCACACTTGCAGTGAGGGGTTGCACCAACTTCTTGGAGGGAAATATCTTCAGTGCCAAGATCAGATTTGCATTGAGAGATCCATTGGATGAGGTTTCTTTCATATTGTACATCTTATTTAGCCATATCCATGTTATTACAGCTTTGAGTTGCAGCTGCTGCCCAGCAACTCCAGCATTTCTGCAAACTTTCCATTTTGATGTATATTGTAGCCAATCCTCCTGAGGATTGTGTATTATTTCTGTATTAGTGTTTTTAGGGGTTGAGAGCTTTCTCCCCCTAATTTATTTGAGCTATCATTGTAATATCATGTATTTTTTTGCAGTGTCTCATATAAAATTCGTTATTTTAGCCAGGTCTTTTCTCATGTAGTAGTGTTGATTCATTTCTTTGTACATGTTCCATTGAGGCTTCCATTACCTATCCTGAGTGATTGATTCCTCCCACTATTGTACACATTTGTTGCTATAACATATATTTGTTGGCTATATATATCTTCATGTGTTCATAGCTATAGAATAACGATGTCTTTCCCTTTCTTGCTCAAGAATTGTTGCAGTCCCTCATCGGACACTTTCTGAGGACATCTAAGTGTGGGAGATCTATTTAACCACCTTAGAAGAATTTCTTTGGAGACATCTCTTGGAATGAGGACTTATATACATTTATCTAAGGGATATAGGTCCTAGTTTCAATTCCTGTAGCAGCCATTACTGGAAAATGCAGTTTCCAGTCATGCCTTGCTAGCTGTTCCAGATTTGGAATATTACAGTGGTATCAGAGTTGCTTTCTTGGCTCAGCCTGTGAGTCTAAGCCCAAGAAAATCAGAATATTGAAGAGGATGGGATTTATCTCTTCATATTTAAGATCCATGAAGAACCTCCCCAAGGAGGATAAGAAGAAAGAAGAAGAAGCACCCTGCACTTCCTATTCTCATAAAGGAGACAAATAAATAAGCAGGAAAAAGACTCCATCTTTTGGAGAAGAGAGAGGGGATAAGATCACAAGGCTTCTTCCTAAATATATACATATTATTCATTAGGAGTTCAAGAAGATCCGAAGGGAGATGCATGAAGAATCTCCGAGAGGGTTTGAATCAAAAGCAAACTCTAGATTGTCGAATGAGGAGTGTGAGCAAGCAGCTACGCACTTGCATACACAGCGCAGTCACATGCCCAGGATCGCCGGAAGAGAGATGGAAAGAGAAGAAGAAGTTGCTGGGAGGGAAACCCTTAGTGATTTCTTGAAGGATTATCAGTCTCAAACTCAGAAATATCGGGATCATCTCAGTTTTTCAGAGTTTTGCAAGCACAAGGTGAAAGGAAAAGAGCAGCAAGATAGATTTCATCTATCTATATATGAAGGTTCACCTGTATGTTCAACCAAAGCTTGGGTGGAGGAGTTAGAGACCTTCTTGCAGCAGCACCAAATGTTGGAGGATGAAGCCATCAAAGTTGCAGCGCTGCATTTGAGAGGTAAGGCTTATGCCTGGTGGATCTTTGAATCCTTTTCTTTGAGAAATTAAACATTGCATCTTATGCTAGTTTCACTAAGGCAATAGTTGAAATTTTTGATAGAAGGATTCATGAAACACACATGGTGGAGCTAAACATGAAAAATCAAAGAAAGCCCTTGCATAAGAATGCAGTACCATTGCAGAAAACCATGGGGAAGGTTGAAAACTTGCACCATACTTTTCCAGAAGAAAGGTTTTCATCTCACACCTTTGAGCAAAGGAGCATGGAGATCTCTTTTTCAAAAAGGGATCTAATCATTGGAGGGTTTCACACTCATGTTGCAGAGATTGAGGGAAACAACACTCTCATGTCTAGAGATTATATAGTGCCTCATGTAGAGGAAGGAGGAGCTCTTGCTCCAAATAGAAGGAAGCTTGCATCTTTGCAAGGAAGTCCCCAGGATCTCATGTGTGGAGATCAAGGCACAACTCATGTTTTACCTGTGCCATTGTTGAGGAGGTGTGGAACCATGGAGACACAAGGAGAAGGTAGGGAGAAGACCCAACCTCATGAGATGAGGAGTATGCATCCCTATTCATTTCTGGGGGTTGATGCACCTAAGAAGGTGATTGGATTGCGCAGTGGAAGCATGGAGAGTTTTCTCCATTCATCTATTTAGTCATCTCTTGATGATGATGTCTCATTGCATGGAGAAATTTTTCCGAGGAGACCACTGGATCAGTGGAAGAGGATGGATGCTTCACATGTTGGGGCACCATTCATGGATTTCAGGAGGGTGGAGACCTTGGTAGGGCTTGATATAGTGCTGGGAGTTTGGGGTAGACTCAAGGAGAGAGAGAGAATTCTCTCAACATAATCAGTACCCACTTCCATTTCAAATTCCGCGTTGTGGCAAAAGCAGCAGGGGAAGGATAGCAGCCTTCCAACTTGTATCTTTGGCATGGGAGATGTCAAAGGAGAGGGAAACCATATGACAGATGTTCTTCATGAGAGATCATCAGTGCTGTCACTATGGAGGATAGATCCATATTGGAGCTCCCAGATGTTGGTGGAGTATTCCAAGGATATTTTTACTTGCATGATCTTGGATGGCCAGTTGCATGAGGAGAGATACTCAATTAGAGATGAGGTCATCTACTATCATGGTAGGATCTTCTTTCCTAGAGCTTTCGAGCAAAAGGAGAAGTTGCTACAAGTAGCACATATGGATTTCCTTTTCCGCCACACACATTCTATGAGAGCATACCACACCATCATGGAGGGGTATTTTTGGATGGGCTTTGAGGAGGAGATATATCAGCATATGAGGAGATGCATGGATTGCATAGAGATGGAGGAGAGACATGACTCTTTGAGAGAGTTATCCAGAAGCATGATTGATGGCCATTCCCTAGGAGGAATTGGGGAAGAGATACCTTATGGAGGACGTGTTCATTGTACACCTTACATCATTCACTTCCTCCATACTTATGAGGAGATTGAGACAGCAAGAAAGTGGTTGAGGAGCCACTTATTTTATCAGTCTCTATGGAAGTTGAGGGTCAAGCTACACTGGTTGCACTTGAGGGACCATAGTCCTTCTCATTTGTTGCATATGGCAGCAAGTATGATTCTCATTTTTTCTCCCTATGGTTCTATTGTTGCTGTCTTTATGAGGAGCATGCTTGGGAGAGAGACACATTGTGTGGATGTGTCCTTTGAGGGAGAAATTCCTCACACTTTTTTCACTACATGTTCTAAGGGGAACATGGGATATGATATGGTCACCTTGATAGCACATTTGTCCCTTTATGAGGTGAGCCATATGATGGAGGAGATGCCATATGATGATGATTTCCAACTCATCATATATGGAGATACTTGGGCCGGCTTGATTTGTAGTGTTGGGGGAGAGATATTTGGAGGTCTAGTCCTTATTTTTCCACTGGAGGGAAAACTTATTTCAGCCCAGGATCAACAGACACTCTACACTTATCTTAAGTGGAGAGATGGACAGTGTGGGGTAGGCTACATTATCTACCATGTGCAAATTTTCATCCCACCTACTTTTCCGGAGCCAAAGGTGGAGGACAGTTTTCAGGGGTTGCCTAGTTGGAAGGTAACTCATTTCGCATGGCTCATAGCTTGGAGATGGAGGATCCATATGGGAAAGATAGTTCCCATTCTATTTCAGATCCCATTCTTCAAAGGGACCTCTAGACATCACTTTTCTATCCTCTTGAGTATCTCACCTGTACATGATGATGGCTTGATAGCTGACTTACATGCTGAGGAGGAGCATTGTGGAGACTTGATTGATGAGATAACATCACTTTCCTTGGAGGAGATCATCATACAAGGATGCTATAGGGAGAGGAGGAGGAAAGAATTCAGTCCATTCTTGCACTTTCTTAAGGACAAATAATCTTTGAGAGGGGAGGACTATAATGTTCCAAAATTTTCATGCAGATAATTGGAACATTAATATTTTCTTATTTCATCTAGGAGGTGAATAAAATTGGTAAAAGGCCCATGAGTAGGAATAAGATCCTTCATAATGTGAAAAGGATCAATGGAGCAGCTTAATTTTGCGCCTTCCAGTGTGAAAGGGGGCAATTGCATGAGGACAAGGTCAAGTTTGACCAATTCAACAACGCTGCCTAAGAGGTGTAACTTGCTTAGGAATACAACACAGTTTTGGAGGGAGAAATATTCTTTGTGGAAGAAACCCTAATGTGTGGGGTCCAGGGCAAAGAGGCATTCACTTGCACAAAAGGAGGAAGAGGCAGCCGTAGTGGGACATCTTGGAACATTTGATCGTTTCTCTGCTTAGACATATTTGTAGTCCCCGCTGTTCAGCTGAGTTGCAGTGCTGCTTAGCACGAGGAATTCCTATTTAGGATTTCGTCTCCTTCTTGAGAGTCTTCTTGAAGGATTTCACTTCATTGTATCCACATATTGGCTCAAGGCCAAAGCCATTATTCAGTCACTGCGTTATTTTTGCTGAAGTATAATGTAGTGTTGCTGGGTGTTGCAGTGGAGGGGTTCCACAACATCATTCCTTGTATCATCTTTTAGAGGAGGGAGTCTCTATTCCTTGGAAAGGTTAGTAAGGAAGGTTTCTAAGCTGATTTTAATATCTTGGCATCAAGGCCAAGCATCTACCATCATAGACAGCACAGTCTAGCCTCCATACTACGTTATTTCAGTGCACACTTGCAGTGAGGGGTTGTACCAGCTTCTTGGAGGGCAATATCTTTAGTGTTGGGATCAACCTTGCATTGAAAGATCCATTTGAAAATTTTTATTTCATATTTTACATCTTATTCAGCCATCTCCATGTTATTACAGTTTTGAGTTGCAGTTGCTGCCCAACAACTCTGACATTTCTGCAGTTTTCCATTTTGATGTATATTGTAGCCAATCCTCCCGAGGATTGTGTATTATTTATATATTAGTGTTTTTAGGGGTTGAGATATTTATCCCCCTCATTTATTTGAGCTATAATTGTCATATCATGTATTTTTTTGCAGTGTCTCATATAAACTATGTTATTTTAGCCAGGGCTTTTCTCATGTAGTAGTGTTGATTCATTTCTTTGTACATGTTCCATTGAGGCTTCCATTGCCTATCTGGAGTGATTGATTCCTCCCAATATTGTACAAATTTGATGGTATAACATATATTTTTTGGCTATATATATCTTCATGTGTTCATAGCTATAGAATAACGTTGTCTTTCCATTTCTTGCTCAAGAATTGTTGCAGTGCCTCATTGGGCACTTTATGAGGACATCTAAGTGTGGGAGATCTGTTTAACCACGTTATAAGGATTTATTTGGAGCCATATCCTGGATTGAGGACTTAGATACATTTATCTAAGGGATCCAAGTCCTAGTTTCAATTCCTATAGCAGCCATTACTGGGAAATGCGTTTTCCAGTCATGCCTTGCTAGCTGTTCCAGATTTGGAATATTACACACCCACATTCGTACACCATCGGGTGGCTTAACCAAGGACGAGATCTCCACATCAACCAATAGTGCCACCTTACCTAGAACATCAAGCCTTGCATGAATGAGGTATTATGTGACATTTCTCCTCTTGATGTTTCTGATGTATATTATGCCAACCATACTTGTGGAAGAGACATGTTGTGTATGGGTCTAGGCCTCACACTGTTATTGTCACTTTGGGAAATAAGTTGTACAGGATACCAAACGTAGTACTGTCTACCACCATCTCTTTGGTTACTACAAAAAATGTAGTAATATCATTTCCAAAACCAGGAATTTTTCTTTCCTGATGATCTGCCCTCAGGGCAAGAAGAATACTGTGATCACGACCTCCAGACAGGGCTCCTCCGCATGACAACAAGGGATGGATAGGGTCATGGAGGAGTATGGGGACATATTCACCTCACCCGCAGGGGTGCCTCTGCACTGTCAGGTCAAGCACTCCATTGATCTGACCCTAGGTGCATTACTACCAAATAGACCAATCTATCAGTGCTCTATTCTGGAGAACAATGAAATCAAGAGGCATATTTAGGAGCTGCTGAAGAAAGGTCACATCCAGACAAGTTCATTTCCCTATGGGAGCTTGATCGTGTTGGTGCAGAAGAAGGATGGGACTTGGAGACTCTGCATTGACTATCGGGTACTAAACAATATCACTATCCATAATAGGTACTAGATCCCATTGATTGACAGCCTTCTAGACAAACTCAAGGGGGGAAAATATTTCACCAAGGTTGACTTGAAGTCTGGGTATCACCAGGTACCAATCAAACCCTCCAATGTGTGGAATACTGTCTTCAAATCCAAGGAGGGCCTTTTCAAATGGCTGGTCATGCCTTTCGGGTCAAAGAATGCTCCCCCAACCTTCATGAGGCTGATGGACGACATCTTGCAACCATTCACCAACTCATTTGTGTTGGTGTACATGGATGACATCCTAATCTTCAACCAGACTTGGGAAGAGCACCTACTCCACATCCAACAGGTCCTCCAAATACTACGACAACTCCTGTTGTGTGCCAATTTGGAGAAGTGCACTTTTGGCATGACCCAGGTTCAATATTTGGGATACATTATTGATGAGTGGGGGGTGCATGTGGATCTAGCCAAGATCCAAGTCATTTGGGATTGGCCAGCCACAACCACTCTAATAGAGCTCCACAACTTTCTAGGTCTTTCCAATATCTACGACAGGTTCATGTTGGGATTATCTCATATCGCTTGGCCCTTGAGTCAAGTCACCAAGGGAGGAGCGAAATAAAAATTATTTTGGTTTGAATCTCAACAGAAGGCATTCATAGAGTTGAAACATCACCTTTGCTGTACACCACTGCTCACATTTCTAGAATTGAAACAACCATTTGAGATCAATAAAAATTCCTATGACTATGCAATTGGGGCATTTCTCACTCAAAGGAGCATCTGGTGGCATATCACAGTGAAACACTTTCCGACACAGTCCAAAAGTATTCCAATTATGACAAAGAGATGTATTCCATTTTGCAGGATTGCAGAAAATGGAAGCATTACATTTTGTGGAAGGAAATGGTCATCCACATAGATCACCGACCGCTAATATTCATACAAACAAAAGAGAAGTTTCTGAATGATCACCATCAAAAGTGGTCCACATACCTATAACAGTTTCATTTGAACATGAAGTAAAAGAAGGGAAACACCAATAATGTTGCAGATTGCCTTAGTCGACCATCGTTTTGGCGCTAACCACCATGCTCAACTCTTGCGGGCACGAGAATTTTGATTGGCCACTTCTCTATAGAAGCAATTCAGAATTAATCCGCACATACAAGACACTCTTGTAGGGTAAGAAAGTTCCAAATTTTCACCTCCAGGAGGCACTGTTATGTCACCTGGGACACATTTGTGTTCCTTCAAGCGAGTGTGCCAAGATGGTTTGGGAAGTGCACTACAGTTGGGTTGCTAGGAATTTCAGTGTTGAGAAAAAAATGGCAGTACTGCAGAAGTGTTTCTATTGGTTGATCTTTTGATAGGATGTTGGAAAGTGCATCAGATACTGCATTTCCAGCACCATTTCCAAACCGACGATCAAGAAGCAAGGCCTCTATACTCCATTGCCTACCCCTAGTCGACCTTTGGAATCGATCTCCATGGATTAAATGTCGGGCCTTCCTCATATTAAACATGACAATGACTGTGTTTTTTTTGTCGTTGATAGATTCTCGAAGATGGCCATTACGGCGGCCTGCAAGAAAAATATCATAGCAAAAGCCACTGCTAAACTCTTCTTTGAACAAGTGTGGGTACACTTTGGAATCCCACAGTCTATCATCTTTGATCAGGAAAATAGGTTACTCAGTACATTTTGGTCCAACCTCTGGTCGATGCTCGACACCAAGCTCACCAAGTCCACAACTTTCCATCCCCAAACTGATGGACAGACAGAGGTCGTCAACAAGATGATCGTACACATTCTGCGCATGTACAACTTAAAGCATCCATGCACATGGGATGAGAGCCTCCCCTATATACAAATAAACTATAACCGGGCTCTCCACAACTCAACCACCCATAGCCCCTTTCAGGTGGGCTTGGGATTCCAACCACTATGTCCCATTAACGTAGCCATGCCATTTGCAGCTACTTAAGCATATTCAAATCGTGTCCATTCTAAAGTGGACAAGGTGAAAAACTTCATTGCGTGCATTCAAAACATCCACCAACAGGTTTGGGAAATATTTGAAATAGCCAATGCTAACTACAAGTAGCGACATGATCAGCATCGAGTGCCACACAACTTCTAAGTGGGTGTTGGAGAAAGGTCCACTGAGGTAATTTTTGGTTTACTTTTTTCTAATTTTTGTTGTACGCGCTACGCGCAGATGGTCAAAGGGGATTTGGGGCGGGTCAAAGTCCCTTAATTATTGTATAGGGTTAAAGGGAAAACCACGAGTCTCAAATCATGGTTTGAGACCATGGTATGTGTGCATTTTGGATAATATAAATATTTAAGAGTCGAGTAAAGAAAGAGATCATGAAATCATGGATCAATTTTAGTTATGTGTCTTTGTTAGTTTGGGTTTTTTGTTGGGTAGAAAGGCTCCTGATGGTTGTGTGCACGGAGACCTAAGCCCTGAGCTATGTTTAGACTCTTTTGCTATGTGCGTAGAAAGATAGATTGTATTGAATTACAAATCTCTTAATAAAGAAGGCATTTTTTGTGAACCCAGACTCTTATGTGATTTACTATCTTAGATTATCTATTATCTCTTATAGATTTGGATCTGTTCTATTGTTGCATATTTACTTCAGTGAATGGGTTAATTTCATATGTGTGCAAGTAATATTCTATGTTGAATAATTAGATCTGAAGAAGTACAATTAACTACTACACGGGAAATTATATCGAAATATTCCGTGGTAATATGTGAAAGGGTTTGATCTGTTTACCATTGACTATGCATGCACAAATCTATTATATTATTTCCAGTAATTATGATTAGATATGCCACATCAAAAGTTCCCTCTGTAATATCCCTTTTTAGGAATAAATAACAATCCATGGTTGGAAAACGAATTTTCCAAAAATGGAGGCAGTAGGATTTGATACCAAGACCTGGATCCCTTAGAACAATGTGTCTAAGACCAAAATCCAAGAATTGGGACCAAAGAAATCCTCCTAGGGTGGTGAGACAAGCCTCCCACACCTAATTCCCTTCAAACGTTTCCCAAGGAATGGGGCTGCAACAATGTATGAACATACAAGGGTTTCTCTGCGTTATTTCTCTGAGCTTGCTTATGAGAAGAAGTAAATAGCCAAAATACGTGATTACAACAGTAAAAGGGATGCAATAACTTGAGGATTTAGTCATTCAACCAATACAATACAAGCCTCTCATTATATGCATGACAAACATGAAGAACACTGCTATATGAAATAAGCCCTAGGCAATGACTGCGCTGTCTATAAAGGCACTGATGCGTAAATGTCAATAATAAATAGATGTGGAAATATGAAGCTCAAATAAAGTGGGGGAGCATGATCTCAACCCCTGAAAATATAATACATCAATCTTGTAGAAGGATTGGCTGAAATACAAGCAAAATGGCATTCCTGCAGAAATGCCAGAGTTGCTGGGTAGCAGCAACAACTCAAGAACTTGAAATAGATGGAGAAGGCTGAAATGGCTACATCAAATGAAGAACCCTCCTCCAATGGAAATCTGAATTGAAAATTTGATCCCTTCACCTAAGATCTCACCCTCCAAACTATTTGCTAATCCCTCACAGCAAATGCTCTCCAAGAATAACGTTGTCTAAGAGAGGGATTGCGCTGCCAATGATGGTAAGTGGTTGGCCTGATGCCAAATATGGTGGAATCTACTCATGAACGTCCTTTTATGATCTCCCAAAGGGATGGAAGCTCCCTCCTCTGAAAAACTAGCTAAGGATGGTGTTGTAGGAAACCTCCCTAGCAACATTGCACAATCTCCAGCTGAAACTGCGCTGATGAAGAAGGATGAGGCTTGACCTCAATGTCTAAATATGGGGAATGGAGTGAAATCCTCCAAGATATACTCAAGAAGGAGAGGAAATCCTAAACAGGAATTTCCCGGCAATTCTTGCTAAGCAACAAGAAGTTGCAGCAAGTCCAAAGGACCAAAGATGAATAATACTCAAGATGATAAACAATGGCTGCCTTCTCCTCCTTTTAAACAATGTGAAATCCCGATCCATGGACCCCACTCATTATGGTTTCATTCCTATAGAAGCTTCCCTCCTCTTTCACTGCGCTATCCCACAAGATTCCTTCCACCTCCTATGACTTGGTCAAACATGAACTAGCCCTCCTACAAAAAGTCTCTTTTCACACATGGAGGTGTGAAATCCAGCTCTATAAGTGATCCTCTTTCACACTAAGAGGATTTTTATCCTTTATTCATGAAATGAATGGGTCTCCTACCCATTTTATTTATCTCTTATGTGAAAATGGAAAAAATTAATATTCCCAAAAATTTGGAATATTACACCCTCAGGGTCTGGAAACCTGGTTCCAATAGCCCCCAATGCTTCTTTGGGTGAGAATTTGGTCTATGAAATTAGACCACTGCCGAAATGGTGAATAGTTGGAGGGTTTGTTGGTTGCACAAATACTCTGAACCTAGGTGAGGACCCCTGAAGTCAACAAATGGTTCCATTGTTGGGACCTGGATCATTTTGAGGGAGAGCTGATGTGGCACCCAACAAAGAATGAAATGCAAGATTGGCTTGACAAGAAGATACATGAATTTGCGATCCAAGAAAACAAAAGCTCTAAATTTTCTACCGAATATTTGGCACAAAGATATATCTACACAGAGGTCCATGAAATTTTCTTTGCTTCCTTTGTGACTGAGTTGCAAGAGTGGTTGTCTTGACTTGATTAATTCTAGACCTGCACAAAGGACGATGCGATCACTAAGTGGACCCCACATTTGGTACAACAATTGGAGAAATCTAGCAATAAGATCACCCACACGGTAGATCACTAGATCAATAGTGTTCTAGGAGGATTTGTGATTGAATTTGATATTGATCAATTTGTATCATATTCTGAAGCTGAAAGGATATTTTTCAAGGGCCCTAGAGGTAAGTTCCAGTGCTCTCTGAAACTATAGATTAAAATGCTATTATGTGAACAGGGTACTTTGTGCAAGGAAATTGAGTGAATGTCATGAAGAGGTCCATCTAACTACACACGCAGAGATTATGGAAGTGCTATGCACATCGAAAGGACTTACAGAGTAGACTTAGAAGAAGATTTTATTTTCCTCTCAAAGGTAAATATGATAGTGACAAAGAATCCCAAAAAAGTAGGTCGGGTGAATTTATGCACTAAGGAGTAGAAAATTTGGCTTTAATTATGTTCCCATCCACTCGACTATCGTATTCACATTACGCTAATCAGTATACACTTCACCTCCACCTCCACCACCAGAAGCTGATATGGCTGCTTCCATGAAGTTACCTAATTTATGTGGTATTGGGAATAAACATGTGGAACAATTCTGGTTTATCACAAACGTTGTATGTACAATGCACCAGATTAAAAATGAGGATGTTAAGAAAGCACAGTTGGCTACTTATTTTCAAGACCACGTGCTAGATTGGTACATAAGGTATGTAGTGAAGAACCCTAATTCAAAAATTGATAATCTGAAGGTCACATTGAAGGCACAGTTCAAAAATCCAAAATCGTATGCTCAATGCGTAACTGAGTTGAAGGAGATTCACCAAGAATTAAACAAATCCATGTGGGAGGAAGATCAATGGTTGAAGCGCACCATCAAATATGGAGGATTTAATATTGATGACACAGAGCACAAAGAGTGTTTCATTTCCATGCTACTGTCACATCTGCGCCAACCCTTGAGTCAGAAGAAGATTGAAACACAGGCTGAAGTTATAGATATTGCAATGAAGTTGGAATCCTCACCAGTACCAGCTGCATAGATCGGGGCCCAGTAGATCCAAAACCAGTTAGAGGAAATGCACTTATAAATACAGAATCTGTGCAAATATAAAGGAAAGGAGGTATGCACAGATGTGTGGTGTATACGTTGTAAAGTTGCTGAGCATCACTATGATTAATGCCCCGTATTCAATGACTATCTAACAGCCGGAGGACCAAGGCCACTGAAGAGCATGGCAGGACCAAGTGGAACTCCTATTTTATGGTGTGTGATTTTTCAAGCAACTGGTATGCACACAACAAACTTCTTCTTGAGGATTGGTAAATATATCCTTGAGCTTAAGCAACCTTTCTGCAAATTTTTCTCATCTATGGGACATGATGAGCAACATTGTCGCAACTTTGATTTGATAATTGACTGAGCTGATATATATTGGATGCATGCAAAACCAACCTCACCTGCATCCCTATCTGGGTGTGGTGGATTCGAAAGTAGAGGATGATGAAGAGGAGGAGGAAATGATCGAGGAAGGGGGTAGCTCATCTGCTATAATTGTGGAAATGTGGGTCATTATGCATGTGAATGTTTGAACCAAATACAATAGACTTGAAGGTATTGTAGACAATTTGATCATGTTATTGAATATTTCCTTGTCTTTATTGCAATAATGTAGGAAAAGAAACCACAGAATCCCACTCAAAATATTCAAATGGTAAGAGCTGAGCTGCACAAAGAAGAATCAAGTGTGAATATCGTTACTAGGAGTGGTGCAACCATCAGTGAAGACAAAGGGATAAAGCCTAATATTGATATCTGGATTTGAAAATCACCTGAAAATAAGGAAGTATCCAATTTACAGAGAGAAAAGGAAACCTTTGTAGAAGTGAAGAAAGTTTTCGCAGAGGTGTGTGCCTCAAATTCTAAAGCATCAAGCAAGCATATGGACATGGTCGAAGGAAATGAAGAGATAAAACCCTTCCTACAAGCTTGTATTAAATTTTTGCGCAATAAGAAGGCAATCGAGAACTTCCAAGTGTTAATAGACAACTGTGCAGAGAAAGAACAACCCCAAATGGAGCAGAAGGTTTTTAATAAGATTTATAAGAACAAAAGAAGGATTGGAAGGGAAATGCACTTGACTACTCAGATTGGAGCATATGAGATGGACTAGGTCATTCTGGATCTAGGATCTAATGTGAATGTCTTACCAAAGAAGACTTGGCAATGAATGGGAGAACCTAAGTAAGAGTGGTCCACTATCCAGCTACGCTAGTGAATCAGTAAAATATTATCCCATTAGGAAGGCTCTCGCAAGTAGCAGTGGATATTGAAGGAGTAAGGGTACACACAGATTTTGAATTTATCCATATTGTTGAAGATACCGACCCCTATCCTACGATGTTGGGTTTGGATTGGGTTATTGATATGGGTGGCATCATCAACCTCAAGTGCATAAGTATGGTGTTTGAAAGTAATGAACCAGGGTTGTGGTCCCCCTAGACCCTGTAGAAGGAGAAATATATATAGAGATGGTGCGCGCAGATGATGATGTCGATCATATCTATAAGTTGACTACATAGGATGAAGATTGGATCAAATCGACAACATATGGAAGGCTTAATTGGAAAAATGATAGCTCCTTCTTTTCAGATTTATATGAGGAACTGGAGAACTGGTAGAACTGGTCGCATGAAGTCTCTGTGCTACGCTGCAATCGAGTGAAAAAATACCTACGGTGCATATCATTAGAGGTACGATATTTTCCTTATTATGATGCCATGAGTAATATTAATCTATTTTTATAAGAAATTGAAAAAACTGTTCCATAAGCACAACGATTCCATGCACTTGATATAACTCTGTGCTCAACCCCAACGCACTGGTGGGAGATGCACAAAGGTAACTTGGATAAATGAGAAGAATGCACCCACATGATGCATTTGTGATTTGAGAATCCAAATACTAGAATGGGAGAGACCTATTCTGGAGAAGGCGATCTGCGCAAACATCTAGCTATATGGACTAAAGCTTGGGGCAAAGAACTAGAGCCAGAATGGGTGCATATATTTATCCACACTTTGGGGAAGGTGCCTACAGACTGGTTCTTTGAAATTGAGCTGCGAAAAGGAACCACTGAATGGAATATGCTGATATAAAGTTTTATCTTGAACTTTAGTTTTGAAAGTGGGTTCGAATGCCTTGATGAGGCACTGCAGGATATTCAAGAAGTCATCTTTGACACCACAAAACCATCGGTTGAACGCGCCTTGCCAGCATGTGATGCACAGATGAAGGATATCATTGAATATCGGAAATTTTCAATTGAATATAACAAAGAAGACCCTAGGAACATTACGATCCCCGAGTCTGAAGGAAAATTTGTAGTTTTTGGGCCTATGGTTGAGTCACTAGATGTAACTAAGCCTCTGAATATTTGGAAAGTCAATATTGGCTCAGAGGAACAACCAAAATTAGCAAAGGTAAGGGACTATTGGGATGATGATACGATGGGTAAGGTCACCAAGCTATTGACTGAACATTAGGAGATGTTTCCTACAAAATTTTATTAGCTGAAGGGGATTGTAGGAGATCTCGGGGTAATGAAGATCACCTTGAAACCGGATGCACAACCTATGAAGCAGTGCTCGTAGAAGGTCAAGAAGGAATTAGAGAAAATGGTTGCTACAGAGATCATAGAACCAGTGGAAGAATCAGATTGGGTAAGCCCTATGGTGGTGCAAGACAAGAAAACCAAGGGAGAAATAAAGATTTGTGTGGATCTGCACAAACTGAATGATGCTTGTGTACATGATCCATTCCCGACCCCATTTTTTAATGAAAAAATAGAAAATGTGGGAGGGAAGGAGGCGTACTCATTCACGAATGGTTTCTTAGGATACCACGAGATAGGAATCACGTTGGAATAAAGAAGCAAGACAAACTTTTTGATAGAGTGGGTATCCTTTCAGTACATAGTCATGCCATTCAGTCTGAAGAATGTGGTAGCTATCTTCAAGCACATATTAGTAGATGCGTTCAAAGAATACATCCATAAATACTTAGAATTATAATTTGATGATTGGACTGTATTTGGATTATTAAAGAATAATGTGTCAAGCCTGTGCCTGATGCTGGATACTTGGCAGAAGTATTAGATCTCACTCAATCTAAAAAGGTGTATACTCTACGTCCCATTCAGGATCTTGCTAGGTCATATTTTTTGTCAGAAAGGATTGATGGTGGATCCAAAAAATATCATTGTTATTTTTAACCCGAAAGTTCCTGCAAATTTAAAATAGATGCACTCAATTTTTGGGCATATAGGGTATTTCCGGAAGTTTATTCAAGGCTACGTGTTGATCACTAAGACCATGGAGAATTTGCTGAAGAAGGATTCCTCATTTTGGAGGGACATGGATTGCCAGAAGAGCTTTGAATTTCTTAAGGAGAAGTTGGTCATTGTGCCCATATTGGTATTTCCAGACTGGACAAAGGAATTCCATGTACATGTCGATGCCTCCTGCATCGCGCTAGGAGTTATCTTAGCATAGCCAAGAGCCAGGGATATTGACCACCCTATTGCATTTGAGAGTAGGAAATTGTCAAGTGTGGAGCACAAATACTTGAACAAGGAGAGGGAAGGATTAGCTATGGTCTAAGCGCTACATAAGTTCCATCACTATCTATTGGGGGGTCATTTTAAGATGTTTACTGACCACTTTGCCCTGAATTACTTGGTCAACAAGCTTGTGTTTCGGGGGGGGGAGATCTGCAGATGGTTGTTGTTATTTTAGAAGTATGACTTTGAATTAATTGTTAAACATGGGGGAATGAATGCTGGGCCAGATCATCTATCACACATTTAAAGTGGAGAAGAGCCAACTATCTTGGAAGACAACTTACGAGACACACAACTATTCATTAGAGAACTTTTTAGGTCTAAAATGGGCCTCCTAATAAAAATGTACAACCAAAATAAAATATATAAGAACCAATAGGATTAAGATGATGATGTCAACCATGGGGGATGATTCTGTTGTGAAACCAGCTCCAAAAATAGAAGAAAAGAGATATCAACGCCTTAGAAATAAGCCACTTCTAGGGGGCAATCTCCAATACATTACATGAATGAACAATTTTTGGATGATTCAAATTAAAAAACCTCCTTTCTATATATAGGAGTCCATGGGGCCACAATGTAATCCTATCTGACCTAACAATAATAATTTAAGGGTGAAATAATAACAATATGGGGGTTACAAGGGTACAATAATAACAATAAGGGGGTTACACTAACAACAATAAGGGACTATACTAGTAATATAGGGACCTAACATGCCCCTCTCCTTCAAAAAAATGTTGTCCTCAACACTTGAGTAGCTCTGGGTGCTTCTGTATAAAATTCTCATCCTCCCATGTAGAATCTTCAGTGGGTAAGTTCTTCCACTTGATGAGATACTCTGAAATTGATCGATTCCGTAGCTGTCGAGTTCTTGTTTCCATGACCGCTTCAGGTTCCAATATGATTTTCCTTCCTCATCAAGTTCTGGCAATATTGTTTGAGCTGGAATATTTTCACCTATAACCTTCTTTAAGCATGAAACATGGAAAATTGGATGCACTCGTGAAGAAGCATGAAGCTCCAATTTGTATGCCATAGTACCAATCTTTTGCAACACCTTGTAAGGACCATAGTACTTTGGCGATAATTTATTATCCTTCTTAGCTTGCTTGAGGAACATTTGTTTGTATGGTTGTAGCCGTAAAAATACCCAATCTCCTACATCAAAACTTCTCTCGCTGCGATGTTGATCTGCCTGTTGTTTCATTTGATTTTGTGCCAAATTCAGGTTATCCTTTAAGAGTTGGAGAACTTCTTTTTGATGCTCGATGTGATCTTCCACTGCTTGAACCTTCGAATTTTCTCTTAAATATGATGTGATGGATGGTGGATGATATCCATAAAGTGCCATAAATGGGGTCATTTTTGCTGCAGTATGGAAGGAAGTATTATACCACCATTCAGTGAGAGGTAACCACTTGACCCATTGTGTTTGTTTATCGGATATAAAACAACGGAGATATCCTTCCAAACATTTATTTAATATCTTAGTTTGACCATCGGATTGAGGATGATAAGATGAGATATGAGCTCATTGAGTACCCAAACAAGAAAATAACTCCGTCCAAAAATTTCCAGTAAAAATGGGATCTCTATCGCTCACAATAACCCTTGGGTTTCCATGTAGCTTTTGAATTGTGTCCATAAATGTAGTAGCAACTGTGCTTGCTTTAAATGTATGAGATAATGCAAAAAAGTGTGCATACTTGGTAATTCTATCAATTACCACCATGATGACACTCTTTCCTTTGGACTTAGGTAAACCTGTGATAAAATCCATTGAAATCTCCTCCCAACGTTGACTTGGAATGGATAAAGGTTGTAGAAGTCCCAGGGTCTTAATTGTCTCAACTTTATTCTGCTGGCAAACCAAACATTCCTCCACAAAATTTTGAATATCAGATTTAAGGCCATCCCAAAAAAATTCTTTCTTCACCCTCTGGTAAGTTTTTAAAAATCCTGAGTGTCCTCCTAAAGGAGAAGTGTGCAATTCCAAAAGAATCTTTTGTTTTAGTTGGGAATTCTTATAAAGATATAAGCGATCTTTGTACCATAAGGAATCATTTTTCCAACTAAATGTATCAGATGTAGTAGGATCTTGCTGCAAATTTTGAATGAGTGTCCACACTTCTTCGTCCTTCTTCCATTCATCTCTTGCTTCGGTTATCCAATCTGGTTGGATAATAGAAATGGCACAAAGCAATGCTTCCACCTCTTCATTCTTTCTTGACAGTGCATCTGCAACAACATTTAGTTTCCCTTTTTTGTAGATTATTTCAAAGTCATAACCCAACATCTTTGTGACCCATTTTTTCTGCTCTTCTAAAGATAGTCTTTGTTCCAAAAAGTGTTTAAGACTATCATGATCAGTTTTTACATTGAAATGTCTTCCCATTAGGTAAGCTCTCCATTTCTTTAGTGCATGTAGTATTGCTAACATTTCCTTCTCATAAATAGGTTTTTTGTAAATACTTTCCTTTGGTTGGATGACTTTCAAAAGAAATGGGTCTTCCTTCTTGCATTAAAGCAACACCAATTCCATTTCTTGAGGCATCACATTCCACAATAAAGGTTTTTCTGAAGTCTGGCATAGCTAAGACCGGTGCTAGGCACATTGCCTCTTTAAGATGTTCAAAGGCCTTAGTTGCTTCAGGAGTCCATGAAAATGCATCTTTATTCAATAATGTTGTTAGAGGTGTTGCTATTCTTCCATAATTCTTAACAAACTTGCGATAATACCCTATTAACCCAAGAAATCCTCACAACTTCTTTATGGTTGTGGGGACTTTCCATTCCTTAATGGATTTAATTTTGTTAGGGTCTACCTTAACACCCTCATGAGATACAATACGACCCAGATATTCCACCTCTTGTACTCCAAAGAAACATTTGGATGTTTTTGCATATAATTGTTTCTCCTGCAATAGTTTGAGCACCCTGTCAACATGTTCAACATGATCCTTCCAAGACCTGCTGTAGATTAGTATATCATCAAAAAATACTAGCACAAATTTTCTAGGAAGGGTTTGAAAATGGAATTCATCAACCCTTGAAATGTAGAAGGTGCATTGGTAAGGCCAAAAGGCATGACCAAAAATTCATAATGACCCTCATGAGTTTGAAATGTTGTTTTTGAAATATCTTCAATCTTCATTCTAATTTGATGATACCCTGAACGAAGATCCAATTTGGTAAAATAAATTGCTCCATGTAATTCATCCAATAATTCATCAATCATAGGAATGGGAAATTTATCTTTAATGGTGAGCTTATTGAGCTCCCTATAATCGGGACACATGCACCATGATCCATCCTTCTTGTGTACCAATACTATAGGAGCAAAGAAAGAACTTTGACTAGGTTGAATTATACCTACCTCTAACATTTCTGCAATCATACGTTCAATTTCGCTCTTTTGGACATAAGGATATCTATAAGGCCTGATGTTTGGAGGAACACTTCCTGGAATCAAATGAATAGCATGATCATGATCACGAAAAGGTGGGAGTCCTTTGGGAGTTTCAAACACCTTGGAATGATTGTCCAAGACTTGTTGGAGATCTGCAGAAATAGATGATTTTGATGTTGGAACTTCTAGTGAGAATAATTGTGAAATTATGCCTCGTTGTTCTTTCTTTAGAAGCTTTGTCATGCCATTAGAGCTTATTATCCTTCCTGGATTCCCTTCAATACCCCGTAATTCGACTTCCTTTCCTTCTGAAAAAAATTTCAAGAAAAGTTCTTGAAAATTAAAAGCTACCGTCCCCAAAGATTGTAACCATTGTACTCCTAGTACAACATCAACACCTCCCATAGGAATGGAAAGCATTAGACTAGTCAATACATATTCCCCCATGGTTAGCTTGATATTATGGCATTTCCCAGAGAAATTTATAGTTCCTCCATTTGCAACCATCACTTGACATTCTGGTGATGGGTATAGGAAACAATTTAATTCCTTGGCTACCTTACAATGAATAAAATTATGGGTGCTACCTGAATCAATCAACACTATTACCTTTTTCTTCTTGATTTGTCCTTCTATCTTGAGAGTTTGAGGAGTGGTAATTCCTGCCAGTGCATTACACGATATGGTCTGATTCATTTCTTCCTCTTCTAGGGTTGGTTCCTGGTGTATATCCTCTTCTTGTTCATTTTATTCTTCCTCTTCACAATCTATGTAAAATAATTTCTTCTCAGCACACTTATGACCTTTAGTGTATTTTCTATCACAACTGTAGCAAATCCATTTTGCTCTTTTTTCTTCCAATTGTTGTGGTGTCAACCTTGTAGGTTGTTGAAATCTAGGAGTAGCAATACTTCCCTCTTTATAGAAGTGAGTGGTAGGCTTCCTTGTCGCCATAATTTTACATTCAATTTTTCTTGCCAACATGAATGCCTTCTCCAATGAATCAGGTTCCAAAACATGAACTTCATGTTGGATGTTATCCTTTAAAGTACCTATGAAGAGATCAATCCTGTGTTCCTCTGGAATATCAGTTACCCTTATATTCAATTTTTGGAAGTCCTCAATGTGCTCCCCCACTAAAACCTTTTGTTTGAGATTTATCAATTGGCTAAAGAAGGTGTTGCTCTTTGTATCCTCATAATGTGCTATCATTTCCTCCGTAAAAATTGACCAGGTGACAATTTTTTTACGGGAGCAAAGCCATCGATACCATACAAATGTATTTTGTTCTAAATGTAAAGTTGCAATGCGTACCTTTTGTGTGTTTTGCACGTTATGGAGATCAAAATATTGCTCCATCTATAGTATCCATGTTACAAGATCCTTTCCATCAAACTTCCTCATATCCATTTTTGGAATATGGTGGTTCTTCCCGCCAACATTAGAGTTTATGAAATCATGATGAGCATTTATTTTGTTCTCATCATGAGTTTCCTCTACTATATTTACACCATTAGGAAATATTTGTTGTATCAACTTTGTCAAACCTTCCATGTCTTCTTTTAGATCATTCTACATGTTCTCCATCTTAGATTCCATGCCATATTCCATGCCATCTATCTTAGATTCCATGCCATTCTTTAAGCCATCCATATTAGATTCCACGCCTTTATTCAAACCATCCATCTTAGTTTCCACGCCTTTCTTCAGAACTTCCATGTCATTTTTTGTTTCTCTTTGCGAGAGTGAAATTTGTTGCACTTGCTCTTGTAAATTTGATATGTCATGTTGCCATTCTTCGTCTTCATGAGTCGTTGTAGAGCCTTCTAAAGGGTTAATGGGTGTTGAATTATTTTTAGGGGCCATTTTAGAATCTAATACTAATATATATTCTGCAATATGCCCTTGGAATCAGTTCAACTTGATTCTTCAAACAAGACTTATGCAATTCGGGAAAAAAATACACACCTTTTACTTGCTTTTTAGGAGCTCTATATTGAAATTAAATTATCTCTGTAATTGTAGATCCTCAATATTTTAAATTTAGCCTTGTATTATCCCTATGAAGCTTCTTTCAAATGCCACAGGTCTGACCTGATTTAGATTCTTCAAGGCAAAGTTATGTCCAATCTCCCATAATGACCCAATTATGGACTAGTTCAGTCAAGCGAACTTGTATGACTTGCCACGTGTCACTGTTTCATCGTTTGGCTCTAAAATTGATATAAAAGAAACTACAGTCCATGTACTGGCGATCACTTTTTACAACATTCCAATCCGATGCTCAGAGAGAGAGTTATGAAGATTTTCCCACGATAACCTCTTTGAGATGAAATTCGGGATCCTGAAAAAGACCTACCTTCCATAGATAATATCTCCGAAAATATTGCAAAGCAAGCTCTAAAAGTTTATGATGATGTTCCTCAGGATTTTGGCTTCACTCTAAAAAAATTTCAGCTTTTGAAACTTCGTATAAAAAACTTTATAGTGCCAATGCCCCGATGACCTGTTTAGGTTAAATTCAGGAGCCTGCAAAAATCCCTAACTTCCACAGATCATATCTCCAAAAATATTGCAAAAAAAGCTCTGAAATTTCGCGAAGATGTTCCTCAAGATTTCGGCATCACACTCTAAAAATTTCAGCTTCTGAACCTTCATATAAAAAACATTAGAGTGAAAATTCCACGATGACCAGTTTAGGGCAGCGAAAACCCTAGAATCCAAAGCTCTGATACCAAATATTGTGAAACCAGCTCCAAAATAGAAGAAAAGAGATATGAATGCCTTAGAAATAAGCCAATTTGAGGGGGAAACCTCCAATACATTACATGAATGAAAAATTCTTGGATGATTCAAATTACAAAACCTCCTTTCTATATATAGGAGTCCATGGGGCCACAATGTAATCCTAGCTGACCTAACAATAATAATTTAAGAGCACAATAATAACAATATGGGGGTTACAAGGGTACAATAATAACAATAAGGGGGTTACACTAACATCAACAAGGGACTATACTAGTAATATAGGGACCTAACAGATTCAACATTTTTGGGGTAAAAAAGTAAAAAGATTAAAAAATAATAAAATGATAAAACTACTTTTTCAACTTATCTCCCTAGGGTTTTACTCAAATTTCGAGATGGAGTACTCATTATATGCAAAATTTAATTCTTCATCCAAGGAGTACCCATGTTTCATACTTTCAATGAACCATACTACACCAAAAATAAGAAATACATGAAAATTTGTGATTGCAATCACGTTTTTCATGTATTTCTCATTTTTCGTGTAACAGAGTCCATTGAGAGTATGAAACATGGGTAATCCTTGGATGAGGAATCAAATTTTACACCCAATGAGTGTTCACACATGAAATTTGAGTAAAACCATGGGGAGATAAGTTGAAATACGAGATGAAAAAGTAGTTTTTTCATTTTTCCCTCTAAAATTTGATGATATAATCTATTCTTATTTTATTATTTCCACAATTTTTTTATAATTTCCTTAGGAGGCCCATTTTAGACCTCAAAATACCCCTAATGTTCCATTAAAGTAGTTGATGATCACTTTGCAGATATTATTCATTTTTTGACCACTGAAGTGCGCCCATGGAATATACGCTGAAACAGAAGAAAGAGATGGTCACACATGCAAAGGATTATACCTTGATTGTTGGAAAGCTAAAAAAATGGGCGTAGATGAAGTACTAAGAAGGTATGTGTTGGAAATCGAAAGACAAGATATATTAGCCGAGGCTCATGGAGGACTTGTATGAGGTCACTATGGAGGGAAAGCAACTGCGCAGAAGGTTTGATGGGATGGGTTGTGGTGGCCCACGGTGCCCAATCACACACATGAGTATTGTCGTTCTTGTGATGTATGCAAAAGGATGGGGAGACCCTCGTATAGATATGAGATTCCCCTCCACCCACAAGTGACTACAAGATTTTGATAAATGGGCCTTTGATTTTGTCAGACCTATCAACCCTCTAGGAAAGAAGATAGGTGCACGCTACATAATCACTGCGATAGACTATGTAACTCGATGGGATGATGCTAAGCATGTGAAGCATTGTAGTGCAGAAACAATTGCACAATTCATTTTTGAGAACATCTTGACTCGGTTTGTGTGCCCCAATATTTTGATGAGTGATCAGGGTACACAGTTTGTGAATGAAACTATTTAAGATATGACTGAAGAATTACAGATTCATCATCAGAAGAGTACTCCATATCATCCACAGGAAAATGGAGCAGTGGAAGCTTTTAATAAGATATTGGACACCATGTTCACCAAGATTTGCAATGCTAATCGAAATGATTTGGATGTGCACATTCCTGCGGTTCTGTGGGCATATAGAACCACGTGCAAGAAGTTGACAGGGAAGACACCTTTTAGAATGGTGTATGGGTAGGACGTTGTTATGCCTATGGAGTATATTGTCCCAAGTTTGTGCATTGCAATGATCACTAATATGGTTGAGCAGGATATTATGGAAGAACGATTGTCACAGTTCGTCGCGCTGGAAGAGGAACAATTCATTGCAGGTTTCCATCAACAGGTGCAAAAGGCACGCAAAACAGCTTGGCATGACAGGCACATTAGACAAAAGGTATTTAAAGAAGAGGATTTGGTTTTGTTATGTGACAACAAGTTTTCGCACCACCCAACGATGTTCAAAATGAATTGGCTCAGACCGTGTTAGTGTCAGTTTTTTGCATCCTTGCACCAGTGATAAAATAAACTCTTTTCATGTCATGTTAGGGTCCCATTTTTAAATTTTTGTCATTCCATTAGGTCATCATGCAAGAATTTGGTCACTTGGTGAAGATTTAGGTCTGATCTCACTCCTTTCAAAATTTTACTACTTGCTGGCTCATTTCACCACTTTGCTGAGTGTACCATCAGTCGTGAGTTTTCATCATCATTTCAGTCATTCTCATCATGGTTTCATTCATTTAGAGTCTCCATTAGGTCTTAGGGTTTCCAAGGTCATTGAATCACCATTTCATGCATAAAGCCCAACAAGTGAAGGAGTGCCAATAAAGAAATTTCATCAGTAAGTTTGATTTATAAATTTGATTTCAGAGAAAGATGTAATTTTATGTTCCAAATTTGTAATAAGTTCTCAGAGTTCCAAGTAGCTGCAAACTCAAAGTTCCATTAGTAAAACATCAAAGTTCCAAAAATTCAATCAGTGTTCCTAAACCATCAAAATATGAAGTTCAATGATCAGATTCAGAAATTAAAGGTAAAGAAGCAATGAAAAGTTAATTTCAAGAAAGGAAAAGTGGGTCCCATTTTGTTTAATGAAATTTATCTAAGAATAAAGGCTCCCAAAGACCAAGAGTGCATTCATTTTCATCCTCAAGAATCTAGCTCTCCAAGTTCCCCAAGAAAAAAATCAAATTTTCCTTCAAAAAATCGAGTTCTGGGTCACTCGTTGCGTTTTTTTCAGGAGGGACACTATGCTTTTTCCAAAGGCATTGCACTTTTCATAGACCTTCATTGCGCTTTTCCTCTGTTCGCTACGCTTTTTACAGAAGGAAGCCACAGTTTCAAAACTTCTCTCCAAGGGTTCTAAGCACAATTTCAGGGTTCCTGTACCTATTTTCAAGTAAGTACACCTCCTATCACCCCTCCTTTTAGCTTTTGGTGTTAAATGTATGGTACAGACCCTCCCCTACCCTCTATGTCATGTTTTAAGCAATGAAACCCTAGTTTCATAGTTTGCAAGCTTAATTTCTTTCCCCTAGACCTCATTTACCTCCCTACACCCTAAATCACTCCCCACTACCATTAAATTCACTCATTTCCCATTCCCAAGCCCTATTCCCTAAAACCATACCACCCTAGCTATGCTTTCCTAGGTAGCTAGATACCTCCCTGTAAATGAAATTTACTACCCTATGTCCTTAAACATTTCACCCTCCCATCACTTCCCTAAGTTCCCCAACCCCTTTACACACTTCCCCAAATTTTCCCTCACTCATTGCAAATGCCTAAACCTACAATCTTACTCCCTTTCCATTCCCCTTCTTCCCTAGGGTTTTCAAGACAAAACTGAGCATAATGGAGGAGGAAAGAAATGCCACAGAAGAAGATAAGAAAACATATAAAAAAGGAGGGAGAATTATGAGATTAGAGCCATCAGACAATAGGGAATTAATGGCATCACCCTTAGCTGTCAAATGTTTCCAACATGTAGGTTGCTTTGAATTTTGTGAGATGGTATAAAGAGTCCAAATTCATCCTATTTTGACTAGGGTTTTCATCAGAAACCTCTAAAAAGACCAAATGACTATAACAAGGGTGACTTTCACCATTTCCACTGACATCATTGCAACAACAACATGGATACCCAATGTGGGTGAAAAATGGTTCAAGACTAAGGATTTGGATGCCTAGTTGTATGAGCCTTACCTCAAGGAACCTTATAAAGATAACATTAAAAATATCTTTCCTTTTGGTCAGTTGTTGAACATATTTTCCCCCATGATGAAAATCATCATGAAATACTTCACTTGTGAGGGCGGATTATCCAGATTATACAGTTATCACATCAAGTTGCTTGTGCATTTCACTAGGGTGAAATTGTTCAACCTACCATACTACTTACACAGAAACATTGATAAGATGGCTTAGATAGTGCAAAACAGAGATTATGAGCTTAAAACGAACAACCTCTTCCATCACTCTCTGATTAAAATCATTGTCCTTCACTACCTTAATCAACTGAACATAGAATGGGAGACTTTCATTGAGGCAGATGTCTTCACTGCAGCTCCAATTCAGCCTGTTAGATCTATTCCACCAGCAGCATTAGATCTTCACAAGAATATTAGGTCATCTAGCAGGGCTATAGTGAAAGAGACCAAATAAGTCAAAGAGGTCAAAACCTACCAGAGGGGACCTAGGCAAGTGTTTTCTCCACATATTGTGGAAGGAGCCTTGCCTTATTCATCAGTAAAATAGGGAAATCAAAAGCAGAAAGAGGCAATTGTTTAAGAGGAGGAAGAAAGAGAGTTTGAATTGGTGGACTTGGATGTCAAAGATGATCATGAAGCCTCAAATATGATCATCCAAAATAAATATTCCACAATCAGAGAGCTATAAGGAAATATGGCCAGAGCACAATTTCTCATCTCCGTCCTTGAACAAGAAAACAAGCAACTGAAAAATAAACAAACACTCCTGGAATTAGAGCTGTTGAAGGCCAAGAGGAAAGAAATCAAAGGTAAAGAAGTGATAGTACCTAATGAGTCTGATCATGATGAGACTCAAACCACCAATAAAATACCAAAAATAAGAGGTCTTAAGAGAGCATTAGAGCATGAGAAACATGAGGCAGACCAACTCATTATTGAGGAAAGAATAGCAAAGGAAATCAATGATGAAAAAGAAGTGTGGCTTGATAGAATGAACCTCCACCTTGAGAAGCTCCTTCATAAGGCCAACAAGTACAATGAGATTCTCAGACACATGGCTAACAGATACAACACTAGAAACAATATTTGCAACATCAGGATCAAGCAATTGAAGGATAAACTCAAGCAAACCCTAATCAAGAAAAAGGAGAAAGACAAACTTGAGTTACTAGCTGATGCCTCCTTGGTTGCTTGAGAAACCTCATCAACATGTCATCCACCATTTTTGAAGAATTTTGGGCAAGTTTTGAAGTTTTTGGGCATTTTTGTAAATTTTGACAGACTTTTTGCACAGTCAGCTTGTAAAAAGTGTAGCGTGGGCCACACTACGCTTTTTGTGGAGACCTACAAATGAGAAAATATCTTCAAATTTGGATATAGAATGATGTCTACATAAAATTTTAACTACTGACACTCAAAAAATAGATATTTTGATAGGTGGAAAAGGCCAAAAACCACTCAAAAAACACCTTTCTACCTTCTTTTGTAGCCTTTCGCTGTGATTTTTGACTAGTCTTGGGATATTGCATTTTTTAGGAGCTTAAATCAACCATTTTAAGAGCGTGAGCACATTTTTGACAAATATAATAAAAGAGAGTTCCAATGAGCCATATTGGGCCCAATTTGGACTTCGAGAAGTTACTCAAAAGTCAGTTTGAAGTCGCATGCTGTGATTTTCCCATGGCACGTGGTGCTTTTTGCAAGCACACTATGCTTTTTATAGTTGACTGCTTTTTTTTTTCAGAATTTTCCAGTTTTCTTAATTGATTGATGGATTCCAAGGAGATTTACTGATGTAATTGTAAAAATGAAATGTAATTATGTCATGTATAGTTACTAGAGGTAGATACATAAGGTAAATATGTAATTTTGGGTCAAAGTGAATCAGTTCCATGAATGATAGGGATGAGTTTTTTGACCTCCCTAATCTTTAGGATTCCAATTGAACACTTTGGGGATCAGCTCCACAAGTCAGGGATTTGACCCCTGAGAGTGGGGGAAGTATATTTTGGTCTATATGTTTCATTTCCTTTCTCATTACAAGGATTGGATGCAGCAGAATTTGATCATTGAACACTAATGTAATCATAATTTTGGCAGGAACTAATAGACTGAATTGCAACTATTTTGGTGGGATTCTTGTGGTAATGTGCTTTAACATTGTTTCTTATTACATTTGAAAATGTTTGAATGTATTGTGATTTCCATATTCATTCCATCTCTAAACGTAATTGATTCCTAGGTTAGATAAACAAAATTAATTAGCTGATGCTCTTTTTTGGAGGAATAGTTGCGGTTTTGTTTCATCTTCTTCTAAGTGAAAAGAATTCATGTTTCCTAAGCTCTTTTCTTAAACCCTACCATTCTAAACCACTCCATCAATATACCTTCATGTGTTAAAGTGCTTACCTACCTTGCCCCATCAGATCTCTGTAGTTCTGATCCTTAGTTGCCCTGACCTAGTTCTTCCCTGACCTATTCACCATCCAACACTCAAAAATCAAATTAAAAAAACCCTAATCTACATATATAGCCTAATATGTTTCATGATCCAGTCAAATTGGATGTGATATCATTGAGAGAGCCCTCTCATCATAGTAGGGCTAGCTACTAGGTCAAAGTGGTTTGTGGTTACCTTTGCTGGTCTCCTTATCAGCTTTCGGAGATCCAGTGGAGTGATTATAGACCGTATATTGTAAAGGAGATCACAGGGGGAGGTGCAGTATGAGTAGCCACATTAAGTGGAGAATACCTTCCTGGGTATGTAAATGGAATTCAGTTGAAACCATATAGGTATGACCCTCTGCCTGCACGCACCAAATGACTACATGGTTGGAAGTAAAAGTCTGTGCAACAAGAATGGTGGATGCACAAACAGGTGCGACGATCTCGCAGCAGCTATGTTAGAAGGTTGAATCAATCGCAGAGGTGCTAGAATATAGCCATTGTAACAGTTAATTTGGAAAATATAGCATTATTACCATTTGGAGGAGTGACTAAACTGTATTTAATGAGGAGATTATGCTAGATTTGGAGTTGTTTTAGAATTTATGTGGCCACATTAATGAATAGGAGATCGTTTAAGACACACCAACACTATAAATATGATAGGAAGGGTCATATTAGTTCACTTTTCTTTCAGAGTAATTTTTTCTCATTTCTATATGGGAGTTGTCTGAAGCTTATGTCTGGAATCAACCCACTTTTCTACAAGGAGCTGTGCAACCGAGGGTTGGGGTACTTAATTCCGTCGAGTATGACTGCTACTGAGCCTACTCCTTCTGCTGTGTAGGCCGCTGAGACCCATGTGATGATCACTGAAACTACTGTCCCTACCTCATAGATGCAACCATCCTAGAAGGGACAAGCTTCCGGCACTAGGAAGTCGCCGCACAAGAAAACCTCGAAGCCCAAGTCTATCCCCGCTAAGCAACAGAAGAGACCGATGGCTAACCTGCTCGAAACACTTATGGAATAGGATTTCATGGAGGTGATTGATCCCAAATCATGGCGACCACGTATTTAGCGCCTTGCAAATCCTTGGTGAAGGTCCCAAAAGACTTAGACAAGGTGTGATCGTATATCAACTTGTCACTGCTCCCTGAAGACGTGCCAATCGAAGGAGATATGTTCGAAAAAATCCCACTATTGAAGATGGAAGACTGGGACATGGATGACTATGAGAAATTCCCTCAGCTTGCGCCCTCAATGTACCTTGAAAATATCCCCTACAACGGTGGGGTGGTGAGGGTTGAGTCGTAGTCCTAGGAACTGGGCCTACAGAAATCAGGGTTGCTGAACCTCTTGCATGTTCCTCATTTTGGTCGTAGCCCTATCAATGACATATGTGTGCGCTAGTTCCTCACCTTGGTGTACGTTGACTTCCTATGGGTAGGAGGGTCGATTCCAATTGATGTTATGTTGATACATCGTATCACTGACCTTCCCTACCAGGGGGAGGACCCTGCGACGACTTTTGGAGGAAAAATCAAAGAGTGCAAAGTTGCTTAGGATGTCAAGAAGAAATTAAAGGTCTCGCGCAACACCCGAGGGTTCCTGGTCCATGAGATCACTGACCCTGTAGTGCAGATTGGCATGCTGATCCTCACATGTAAGATGATGCGAAGTGTTGGCTGAAGGAAGTTCTAGCCCAGGTAATTGTGTTAGCTAGGTAGTGCGAGAAGGGAATGAAATTGAACTAGTCTAAATACCTCTATGCTAAATTTTTGGCCAATGTTCGAGAAGTATAAGAGGAAGGCAAGAATTTATATTATTCTTGGTTGCTACTACTCATCATGCTAATTGGTTGGACGATGCAGAAGGACACCCAGTTCCCTGACATTGAGGGAGACGTGTACGGAGCTGTGCGTTATGCCACAATATGGAATTATAAGATTTCCTCCAGAATCATGGAGAATAAGACTTTATGGGTACTATTTGACTCTACATTATTTTAGGGGATCCAGTCAACACCGTAGTTATCATCAACCCTCAATGATCAATACAAGCATGTCGCATATTTTAAAGCCACCTTTCATAACAGGCACATCCACATGAAGGACATTGTGGAAGGAGTATCATACAAACTGACATACATGGTCACAAAGGATGACCTGGTGCGCATAACAATAGAGTGGCCACTTGCATGGTTAGAACTGCGCACCACTGGGGGTGCCTCCTCATCTATGCCGAAGACTCCTACCAAGTCGCGCACGACCATTAAAGAGTAGCAGAAAGACATTCAAAAAACATGCAAGGACACAAATGTTAGTATGATTTCTTAACGCAAGTGTAAAAAAAAAGATCACTTTAGCTGCACATGACAAAAAACCCTAACAACAAAGATGGCTATCAAACTTCTTAGATCTGCAATAGATGGTCGAAACAAAAGAAAAATAAACCCACATCTATGCAAATAAAGCAACTAAACAGTAAAATGAAATAAGAGTTTCCCCAAAACATCCAATGGACAAGACAAGAATTATAAATATTTTTTTGTATTATGTAACACCTAGGAAAAGAATTGATATAGTCCCTCTGAATGGGATGGGTTCTTGGTTGTCCTCAAATGCTTCACCTTTAGAGTTTCTCTCTCAATGGTGTAGAATACCCAAGACGTGTAGAACTCAAAGGGAGCCCAATAAGCAAAAAGAAAATAAAAGCGAATCAAAGACAGACAATGATAAGAGGATAAAAGTCCGACCAAGATAAAAGGATCAAAGGCAAGGAATGAATGGAAAAACCTCCTATTTATAACAAAATATTGAGTTATCCTTAATAATGGTGCATAGTAAAATATTATTAACCAAAATCTAGATCTAACCACTTGGAATATTTAATTATATTTTTTTGGAGGGAAAATGAGTTTAAATTGGTTAAATCCCTTTATTTATTAACAATAAACAAATAAAATATTTATTTATTATTTCAAGGATGGGATCAAGGAATAATTAAACAAATAATGATTTATTTTATTTTTCCTAAATTATTTAGTCAAATTTAAGGAGGAATATTAATTAAATAATGATTTAATTAATTATTCCTAGAGAATAATAAGATAAATAATGATTTATATAATTATTTCTCATTAATTGGGTTAAATATGACCACGAATATTATTAAACAGAGGTTTAATTCATTATTCTTAGAGGAAAATCAAATAAATAAGGATTTATTTAATTATTCCTCATGGGGTTTTCTATTTGGACTAGAAATAAATTAATAAACTATGGTTTATTAAATTATTCTTAGTGAAATAAATTTAAGTATGGTAAAATTGGTTTTACATGGTGTATTTCGATCAATCTAATTATACATGGTTAGATGACCAAAAATTGGTGTAACATATTGCACCCCAACGTGCGAGCGTTAGGAGCCAATCGTATGAACGGAGTACGTTGTAAAAACACAATCACTAGACACTGAAGGGGAGTCATAGAGAGAGATATATGTAGGCGAAGTGAAGCAAGAGGGGATAATAACCCTGATGGGGCGAGACCGATAACCGTAAGTCTCCTTTAATGGTTGAGTACCTGTATACAATGAGGCGGGGGAGGCATACCTATGCCTGCCGAGATAACAAAGTACAAAGAATAATGCTTTGCCCAGTAAAATGAAACTGAGCTATAAACTACATGATATGATGGCATAAACATGGGCCAAACAAAAATATAATGGATTTGACATACATACTGCGCTTGGGACAACAACCATGACTGAATAAAATAATATCTGATTACATGAGATATAATAACAACCAGAGAAGCCCTGATAACTAGGAAAGGGATTTGAAAATATAAATGGATCATCTAAGTGATACATGCATGCTAGAGGCACTGCAAGTAGTTGGGGACGAACCCATCAAATCTGCGGAGCTACAACTGAGGTTGTAGAAGAGAATGAGATCATCGGGGCATGTAGGGGGCTACCTCAAGGGCCATCCGCTCATGAGTTTTAAAATATATCACACACACCCGAGAATCACTGGATCAATCTGTTGGATCACCGAACTATCGAGTATACAGATCTAAATCATGCTGAAGTGGAGCAGATGAGAAACGATCAAGTAAAAGGGAAATAAGGAGTCCCTTTGCCTAGTCTGAGGCATTGAACAAGAATGGAAGCTGGAACCAAGATACACCATCATCTAGAACTGTCTTTTGGAATGAATGTGCTGATGTCGAGAGAAGGAGGTCCACCATAGGTGAGGCAATGAGGGTCCTCAATTAAGGCATGAGGGAATATAGTAGAGCGACTAATGGACTGACACCAAGGATAATGATGGAATTGGGGATACTGAGTAGCAAATGGACGACTTCCCTTGTCAGAGCATAAAAATAATGGATGACCTAGCAGTGACTAACTCAACTCCTGAGGGGATGGGGGGCAGTGGGACTGAAGGCCAAAATGGGCTACATGAGAGAGGGAAAAGGCATGAATGGATGGAATACAATAGCATGAGGTAAAAAGGGACTTGGGATAGACTCCATGAAAGCGATGATGACTCAACTCGGATACTCTGATCAAGGGCGACTCGATGATGCTTCCACACAGAATAGGCCCGGTGCAGACCATGAAAACATGAGAAAAGATGGTTACTCATGACGAAAATCGACATAAGCATCTACAAGTATGAAGGCTAAGTGGTGCCCCAAGTACTAGTTGTGCAGGTGCAGAAATTTAATTTTGAGAGGCGGCAAAGTGACCCTTCTTGGAAAAAAGGCTTCCGGATGAAGTATCAAATCACCAAAAACATCAGGGGGACCCGAACTTGCCACTTCTGCCCGGTCGAGCATGGGGACCAGAAGGTAAGTGACAATTTGTTGTATTTTGTGGTGCATTTAAGGTTTTAAAATGATTTATATGGTACTGATTCATTACTTTTGGTATCCAGATATAGCACTAGTGAGACTGGCCGGGTATATGGACGACCCGCAGTGCCAGGGGCTGCAGAGTCTAGTACAACAAGACGAGTTTACTGATAAAATTTAGATGCACTATTGGAGGATGTCCACCGTAGATGCGATCTGTTGATGACCAGGGTATCAGAGCGTGGTTGGAAAGATCTAGATGACCGCTACATTAAGGCATGTGTTGGTCTTGTTAGTCATCAGTAATTTTTACCATCTGTAGATGACTATGTTAGCCCCCTATAAATTCCTTGACAACCAAGAAGTGGGCTAAATTGTTTGTTGAGCCTTCAAGGAATGCATCTTCTGAAAACACATCATCCTTGAGCCTCTTCATGCTCTCTGCCCTTTGATTTTTTCCCTCTGTTGTTCTTAAGTCAATAAGCCTCACTGATTATGGAAAATTGTGCTCCTAAAGGCCTTAATTTGCCCCTTGTACCCCTGTAGAATTCTCCATTTCATCCCTTTTTCTCCTTTTTCAAAGCCTCCTTTTCATCCCAAAATCCCCTCTAAATCCTACACACACCCCTGGTTTGGTTTAATTTTTCCTTTTTTCCCCTATCGTTACCCTTTATTGGCCTTAAAATGCACTAAAAATGGGCCAAAAACCATATTCTCCATACATGTGGGCTTATAACCTTTCGGCCCTAGCCTCCTCAACCTTTTTCTCCACGTGACCTGGGCGCTAGAACCTGGCACTAGCTCGAAAAGCGCTTAGCGGGTTTGGTTATTGGGTGCAATACCTACCGTCGATTTGTATAGATCGGACGGCCTTTGCCGATTAGCGTCGCGCCCATGGCCCACTCCGTTCACCCCTCCGATCAGATCACAACCATCTATTTAACCCGCAAATAAATGGTTCGTAGTACATCCATCCTGGTGGTCCCCGCGCCCACGCCCTGTTCAAAACCGCCATTTTCCATTGCACCACTTACGAAGGGCGGGCGATATTTTTCATTTCACAGCGATTCCACTCACCGCAGGACACGTGGTACCAAGCACTGTTTGAAAACCGCCCCCCATCGCGTGTTAAAGTTCAGCATTTGACCCGACGCGATATGCACATAAGCCATCCGATCTAGAGCTGCCCATCCAACGGTCATCGCGCCACGAAGCTGCGCAGGAGTTAGCCCAAGGCAAATACACCCATGGCTCACCATTTGTCGCCCTCCGCCGCATTCTCAACCGTCGATCTCCTACTGAGATCGGACGGTCTGGATTAACTACATGCCCCACCATCGACCGGGTCCTGCCACGTCACCGTTCCACGTGTTTGTGTCGTGTTTTCCTCAGTCCTCCTTATATTTCATTCAAAGGTCAATTTTCGAAGGTTTGCATTTAAATTTTTGCCGTAGTCCGCCAACTTTCACCATGGCCATCTTCCACTGTTACGCTGAATTTTCCGCCAGCACCCTGCACTGTTCCACCATGTCATCAGTCTGCATGGCCATCCTCATTTTCCTGCTGCATCCACCCCATGCACATTTTTCTTAACATGTTTGCATGTTTTGCAGGGTTACGGGCGGCGGAAAACCGCCATGATTCACAGTCTCTGTTATAGCGACAGAGAACAACACGAAGACCCGGTTCAGAGATTGAAATCATGAAAGAAAGCCCAGGAAGGTGTTATGACATGAATTTCATTAAAGAAACAAGGTTTAAACTCTATAAAACCTTCCAGAGCCATTAAAGCGCATAATTCACTGACAGAGGCAATCACGGAGCGAAAAATAATATCAATGGGAAAATAGAGTGTTTAAGGCCTGTGATTGAAGATTTTTGAGCCTTAATCCATGTATTTAAAGGCAGGGTACCAAATCGAAGACCCCGTGGATCACTCAAAAATTTCGATGCACAGAAAATCATATCATCAGGGTGTTCACATCAGCAGAATGTCTCCTCCTGAGAAAGGACACGGTACTCATTATTGTTTCAGTGTACATTGTGTCCAAATGAAGTTTCCCTCCTAACAATAGTCCTACGTTTCCAGTGTATTAGTTATGCAGTATGGCGGACCTGAAATCATTAATCAGTTTGGTTCAGTTCACCAGAGTTTTGCAGAGGTGCTACAACAAGTACATCAAAGACATACCTGGAGTAAATTGTAGCCTGATGAAGACCACTCTTCCATCCAAAGAATACCAAAGATAAATTCCTAGAATTTAAAGTAGAATGGAGCCTCAGCCCTCTTTCTCTTCCAAGTTTTAGTGCTGCATTTAGTTTTCACCTACCCCCTCTGTCTCTCATTCAGCTATAAATTTCATGAAGGAACTCATTGTAAAGGTTGTTGATCAACTATCTGTGAATTGAAAGCTGTTTCTCTTGAGACATGTTCTCTGTGTAAAGTTGTAAGATAGGCTGAGGAAGATGTTTTCAGACTGAATACCAAGCTGTTGGAAATGTTTTACTTGATTGGTGTTGCTCTTTAATATGACAAGCACATTTCTTTGGATCCTGATTTAAAGCAGCGGTGATGTTTTTCTATCTCTGTATTTGTTTTACCTTGTAGTCCATTACATTTCATTTCTACTGGCTCGCATCAGAAATCTAGCATAGGATTTACCCTTGTTAGGTACCCTATGTTTCTTCTCTCCTTGCCTTCAATGTTTTCTGCTGTATGGGTTATCTGAGGATTGATTTCAAGCTAATTTAACCAGTGTAGTGGTCTAATATATTGCTAGCTGATGTATGAATTAATGAAATATGTCTTTAGATGTTCTTGTTAGGTTTAATTGAATGAATTGGGAACAATGGGACGTCTAGAACTCTGTCTCTATCTCACTAGGATCCTTTTCAATTAATTAAACCTTTCCAAGTTCCCTTAAGCTAGAGGCCGAAGCATTGAGGGTTCAAAGTCTCTCATTGATCTCAGGTTTTCAACTTTGTGTTCTGAATATTAATGTTCCTTGTCTGAAGAGTTAACCTTTATATTTTGGATCACAGGTTGTCCAATGGCAGGTCCTATCACTGGATCTGATTTCTAAAAGGTCACCTTGGAGGTTTCTTTGCTTTCACCTTCTCTCTTACCATTTCATGCCACACTATCATCTCTAAGATCCAACGTTTTAGATGACTAGCCCAACTAAAAGCCTGCATATTGAATAGCAAGTAAACCTTTTCCTGAATCCATTTCCCAATGGTCTTGATGTTCTCTGAATCATCCCTCCTTTGCCTAAAATCCTCTTTGCTCATCCTTGTCTTATTTTGAACCCTTCTTTCCTGATTCCCAACAACCAAACGAACCATCAAACAAACAAACCCCAAGCCTTGTAACTAGACTAACATCTTAACTTTTAAGCTTCAAAGACATAAAACTTTGCTTATATAGAGAGATCCATCTCTGGACCTAGGAGGGCTAGATCCTGAGGTCTGAAAGTGGTTCTGATGTTGTCTCATCTTTTAGTCTTGCCAATCTGGCCAAAACATGGGAACCCCAACATAATGGCGACTCCGCTGGGGAAATTCTGAGTATTTTCAATCTCACCACATCACAGGAGCCTCAGAAACCTACAATCTTTGGTTAGGTTGGCAGTTAAACGTTCCTATTCACAAATCAACCTCTATACCACTTTTTGTGTTTTCTCCCACACTCTTAGACAGAGTCTGGAAAGGGCCACACAGCCTCCGGATCTCATCCTCTTTTAGAGGTGAAATATCTGGTAAATGCCCTCCCAGTCAATCTTTGGTTAGAGTTTGCTATGTTTTTAGGATATCCTTGGAAAGGGATATCTCATAAGCAATGTGGTGGACAATATACCCCCAAGAAGCATCCTAAACCTTCCACCTGGCGACTCCATAGTTCCTTAAAGATCAAAGACTCCACTGGTGATCAGTAGGCCTGTTGATTATCTTGGTTCACATAAGACTCCACTGGGAGACTAGCCACCATTACAACATACGTCACAAAAGAAGTAACAAGTAGGGTTAAGCTGCTTGGTTGGAAAACAACATTCTAGCTTCAAGAACCATTCACACAAGAGCTTACTTTAACCCAAAACCACCTGAAATAGTTGACAACCCTGAAAGCATTATCAAGATATCTCCTACACCTAAAAGATCTGTTAGTCATCAGTATTTTTTACTTGTTAGTGATGACTAGTTGTAACAGCCTAGTTTTCCAATAACAGATCTAAAATTTTTCAAATTTTCCAGCTGGGAAAACACCCATAATTTTTTTTTTCCCTCCTACCTTCCAGTCCACCCATGACGAGATGAAACCTCATTATCAAATCCTACCTAGCCTCAGCCATACTAGTCTGCCCACCATCTCTAAAAATACAATCCGAATCTGTTCAAAAAACCTCCCCTAAGTTAGGATGTGGCGCTTTAAGGCATTTCACCCTTGGCAACCATCAAAGAGACAAAAAACCTCCATCTGCTATAGACCAGTCATAACAGACCTCCCACTCTTCTAATGAAGCTAGTCATAGCCCTAAGTCGTGCCACTTATACACCCTTAAGACTTAGCAATACATAGACCATAATCTCAAGCTGATTTTAGGTGTTTTACACTGTTTGATGGATTTTACAAGGACAAGAAACATGTCATCATCTCAGAAGACAATTCTTGGCTCCACATGAGAAGACAACTGCTTCTAAATGTGATCAGGAGCTTGAGATGCATCTACAGGGAAAATAGTTATTCATCAAACTCTTACGACCTCATTCACAGCCTGAAAGGACAGCAGAAGAAAAAGCAACACTGTCAAGAGGCTATTGATAAGTCATGGCTAAAAAAACTCCTTCATTTATAAGCATAGGGTTAAAGCCAAAGCTTGACTTGAAAAGTTGCAACTGACTGTAAGACAGATTTGTTTTAATGAACAGTGAGACAGTGACACAGTTTTTCTGAAGCAAAGTAATGATTGCAGGCAGAGGTAAAAGCATTAATGTTTTCAAGTTTGTTTGCTTACCATCATATATAAGAGGAACCCTTGTCAAGCATGCTTATCAAACAGTCTTCAGAAATTTCGCCAAGTAAAGGGCCTCCTTCATTCACAAGCAGAGGGCCAGGGCATTGACTATTTTCAAAGTTTGATTGATCAAAGATGAAGTGGTAAGAGACGAAGAAGGAAAGCAGGGGTACCACTGCAATCCAAGGAGATCAAGCTTATCTCTTAAACAACTGTTCTCTCAAAAGACAGTTTAAAGTCAAAACAAAACCAAATTGAAGAATGGTTTACAAGTTGTGTAATTACACAGGCAAAGAACTAATGATGATTATGTTTTAAGGAATACTGGTCTCTCTACTCATAAAAGGATGTCTTTCAAATATTCTTATCATGGTTGACAGAGGAAATCTGAGCTTATTCCCCCCAAGAGGCAATACAACTAAACACAGTTGTTCATAATATGCAAAAGGGACTTTGACATACTTTCAGATTCTGGAGAGGATTTCAAAACAGATATAGGAATGTTCATTATAAAAAGGTCAATGGCACCATATCAGTGCATTTTGAGTAAGGGAGAGGTGTTAGAAAAGGCACCCTTTTTTGACAGAGAATGATAAAACATAGGTGAATGCAACTGCAGTTTTGCACCTATAATCAAGATTAGTTTCACAGTGGGCATCATTAACTCCAGAGCGTTAAGAGCAAGGTATGTATGCAACTGTCACAAAGGTGGACACTGTTGTGCCTCAATCTAGTCTCCTAAACTGAGTTCATTTAATTGTCAACCAGGATTTGTAAACTGCTGAAGTGAAATGTACCATATGTACCTAGGTGCTTGTTTCCTAGTGCGTTGTATGTAGTGTTTTGTGATGTTTTGGTCTTTTATGTTGATTTATGATGTTTTTGGTCTTTTGAAGTTTTGTGTTTACAATGGAAATGTCTAGAAAACTAATGAAAAGAAATTGGTGGTCAAGAACACAGTTGAGCCTAATGTATGGAATGGCAAATGTAATCAAAAATATTGAAGCAACATCTAAACTATGACTGAATAGAAACAAGAGCTTAATGATGACTTCTTAAACAAATGACACAAACTAGACTTTGAGAAATGATCACTTAAATATGCAAGTTTTCTAACTAGACAATTAGACACTAATCATGATGCAACATTCTATTCTAAACTCATCTATTCCATGACTAATTCCTAGTTCTATTCTGCAATTTTCAATTGAAGGTCAGAGTCTATTCTCAAAGAGTTATTGGTTTCTTTTCAGGGTAGTTCTGTTGAGGAAGAGCTCTGTTTATAGTGAGGAATTTGCAGAGATATTTCAGACCTTGTAATGATGTTATCTTCTGTTCTTAAAGTTATGGATCACTGATGGTTTTCAGAACAAAAAGATATTTGTAAATAATGAAGGCTGTCTTAGGAATCCTATCAGCTAAAGTGATCTACTGTGCAAAGGGTGACAGTGTGACTATGAGATATGAGTGCAATGAATTGATTTAAACATGAGCTTAAGATGCTTCTAAACTAGAACAATGTTAAACCATAAGCCATCATCAAACTTTGAAATGAAGTAGCTGGACATGAATTAAATGCAAAATGAAACTCCGGAGCATTCTAATTAACATGCACTATTCTAGGAAGTTACACAATCGATTTGTTCATCATGAGGATATTTTGGAAGAGTTCCTTCTTGTGGAAGGGTAGAACAATTTTGACTGTGGACTTGTATGCAATTGAAAGCAAATGAACTGAAAGCAAATGAAACTAAGTTGTCACATCACAGTCATATCTTGAACTTCTTAAGGATGTCTTGGAAGAATTTCTTCTTGTGGAAGAGTGGTTAGGACAAGTGCAACTATGATAGTGAAGACTAAAAACTACAACTAACTCCTATGACACTATAGCTATTCATCATTCATTGTTAAGATTTATTGGAAGAATGTCTTCTTGTGAAAGAACTATGATGAATATAACTACAGTTTCTAGTTAAAAACAAATCCAACTCCTATCCTACAGTACCATAGTCATTAAACATTCATCGTTTTGATTTATTGGCAAAGTGTCTTCTTGTGGAAGAACTGGAACGAATTATGGCTACAGTAGCTAGCTAAAACAAATAAAAATCCTATCCTACAGTACCATAGTCATTAAACATTCATCGTTTTGATTTATTGGCAAAGTGTCTTCTTGTGGAAGAACTGGAACGAATTATGGCTACAGTAGCTAGCTAAAACAAATACAAATCTAACTGATATCCTACAATACCGTAGTCATCAATCATTCATCATTTTGGTCTGTTGGAAGAATGTATTCTTATGGAAGAACTGGAACGAATACGACCACGGTATATAAAACACAGCAACTACTAATTCAATATGCAAAACGTAAAGACAGCTAGGAAAAACTTATCGAGTTTACGCAAAAGAAATCCGTTCAAGGGGCAGGGGCCCTCTACCACTTGACGACATTCGACTTCACAATTAAATCACGCCTTCAAGATAATTTTGTCTGCTCCATTAACGATGCAATAGTTTGAACATAATGCTCTGTGTCTTAAAAGACGTAACACAGATTTTACGCCAAAATCTAACAGCAAATCTACACAAATTTTCTAACTAAGCTCTCGGCCTACTCAAGAGTTTATAAAGTAAATGCAAGTAACAATATTTACAAAAATTTAGGAATGATGTCTTCCTAATCCAAATCATTTTAGGATTCTTTGAGGTGGCTGCGTAAAAGAGAAAAGACACCTGGACTGTAACAGTCCTAGTAGGAGTCTTCTTTCACAAATGTGTTCCCACGTGCATAACCGTATCCAGAAGTCATTTCCTCTGCCATGACGAGCAACACACCATGTAGGCACGACGTGGATCATGCCCATATGCGTTTTTCCTCAAGAGGCCACCTGGAACATGCTCAAACATAAAGGTAGCTGCAGAATCGTCGGTTAGCTACAGAATGCCTGCATTCTGCAGCTAATTCCGGTCAAAATGCTTAACAATGGCAACAATCACAAAATTCAACAAGTCAGTCATATAAACCATTCTAGAAGTAATTTTAACTATTTTTATTGATCAATTGGGTTTAAAATGGAAATGGACAAGGGAAAAATGAGGTAAAATGAGGTAAAATGAGGTGAAGGAAAGCACAAATTTGAGGCTCAACATACCCCCACTGCTGTCTCTTTGCATGTCCTCATGCAAATTATCCTATGAATTCTGAGGCTTCTGCAAGGACATCTAATCCCCTTATTTTCCTTTGTCTACATGCTAAAGGCCTTCTGGGTTTCCTGATCACAAGTTTGAACCTGAGGTTTGTGAGTGCTCTGATCAACTTTCTGTTCCTTGTCTTCATCTTCTCATTGGTTCTCTCCACTTTGTCTATATGCAGGGATAAGGTTGAGTTCATGTCAGTCTTGAGCTTGATTTGATCTTTGAGAATTTCATTCTCATTTCTGATGTGTCTATTCAACACTTCCAACTCATACCTATCCCTCCTCAATATATCAATTTCGGTTAGTGGAGGACTGGGGGTTCTCTCTTCTCTTTCTGAAGCTGTTCTCTCTAGAGTTTCCACATAATCATAGATTTCCTGTTGAGCAGGATCAATCTCAGGGGTGCCTTCATAAAAATCTTCATCATCATACTCTTCCATAGATGTTTCTTCATCTTCAATATTGATTACCCCTGTTTGTTTGATTGATGTTTTCTTCAGTTTTCCTTTTAATCTGTGGCTTCTCTAAGTTGAGAGGAACCCTCCCCTTTTTCCATAACAGATTCCTTGATTTCCTTCTCTGCCTTGAGTTGACTCTTGATTCTAGTCAACTTCTCCAGAATGACTTCTTCACTGCTTTCTTGAACCGGTTTGTCAATTTTACCTGTTGGAGTCCTCCATCTCCTACTTCTCTTTGTGGCTTGTGGTTCAGGTGATAGTTCTTTTGCTTCCTCAAAATGATTTCTTATTAAGAAATCACCCCATGTATCATTTGATTTAGATAGATGATGCTCGATTAAAATTTTTACTAACCCATGATGATACAGGGTTGTTTCCAAAAACTGAACTCTTCTCTGAACACAGGAAGCCATTTTCTTCAGACTTTGATACAAGAAATATGGTAAATTCAAATCTTCTCCTAGAAAATGCAACATTAGTCTCATATGGTAGACATAAAATGTTCCATATCTACCCTCACATGTAACAAATTTTTGTAAAAGAAGTAGTATATTCCTCCATTTGCTCTTCAATGCTGTACTGGGAATTCCCTTCTTGAACACACTAACATCCATGTTTGGTGATTTTAAGATTTGTTTCCATGAGTCATTATGGAATTCCCTATTTTTAAACCATCTTTCCCCAGCTCTGGATAATCCTGTAGCCTCTGCTATAAAAACTTCATTAACTATAAACTTAACATCTCCTATTTCAACCTCAGTGCCTTGGAATGATCTAGCAAATGTTTTGGTGACTTCCTTATGGCAACCATTAAACTTTTCCAAGAATTGGAGCCATCCTATTTGTTGTAGCATCTCCTTGCATTGTGGATAACCTTCTAAATATTTTGATCCTATAGGCTCAATCCTTACGATGAAACCCATGATTTTTCACTATCAATTAACACTCTTCTCTATCCACAAAACAATGGCTTTTACTTTCGGATTAAAATGGCTTCAAGCTCTAAATAAAAATGGCTTCAATTTTGGAAGAACATACCTTTGAAATAGCTACAGTCTTAAAAATCTCTGGTTTGTATGCCTCTGTTTGAAAAAATGCCTTCGAATCCTCGGACTGATGTACTTCTGTTGAACTTTGGAATGATATGGAAGCAATTTCAATTTTCGAGCTAATGTGTCTCTGATAGACAGTGGTAGATGATTTCAAATTTCTTTTTGTGCAATACCTTCGTCTTTGGTAACAGAAGACTTCAAACTCAATCACTGAAAAACGCTTATGTTTCTAGTAACACCAGACTTCAAACTCAACCTCTGTCTCTGATAGCAAATGGTATGCTTCAAATTCAACACTACAGCCTCTCTGTCTCGGGTAACAACAACTTCAAAACCAGTCACTACCACACCTCTGTCTTTGGTAATAACAGACTTCAAACTTCAATTACTACCACACCTCTGTCTTTGGTAGCAAAGTATTCAATTTTAGCACCTCTGTCTTCTGGTAGCAACAGGCTTTAAACTCTACACGGCCACAATTCTGTGTTGACAGTGCAATGCTCCAAACTTTGTTCTCAGTGATATGCTCTCTGTTCAGTGAGTTCTCACACCTTTATGCTTCCAATGTACCTCTTCTGTTCTGCTCCTGATGATAATAATGCTTCTGCCTTCGGAATGGAATACTGGCTACGGAATGACGTTATGGCAAATGGTCACGGCATAGAGTGGTGAAGTGAGGTGGAGGATTGCATTAATGATTTGAGGAGACGGCGGAGGATTTACGACAGCAGGAAAAATCTTCATCATTAAAGAACTTGGTTAAGAGTCGTGGGAATTTCAAATGATTTGGCCGTTCCACCGCTCAAATGCTATTGGATAGAAAATTTGAATTGGAAGATTTAATACAAAGTCTATAGAGGGTTTTGTTTGGTGTTTGATCAATAAAATAATTAAAACAACTCTTTGAATAATTTCACAACTAAACTATGCTAAATTTTCATGAATTGCCATTGTAATTGAAATTTGTTACCTCTGCCCTTTATTTGATGTTTGTGTAGCCTTTGTCTTCTCTTCTCATCTTTGGAGGAATCTTTCACTATTTTCTTGATGTCTTTGATTCATGAATTCACTGGATCAGTTTGTTGTAACTCTGATGTTTGCTGGTTGATGCCTTCAGGGTTTGTAGCTGCCAAAAAGACTGTCGGGCTGCAGAAAAGGTGATCAGCTGCAGAATGTCCACTGAGCTACAGAATGTTCCTGTAGAATACTTTAATCATGAAAATGAAATGTTTTTGGAAGATGGGTGAAATGTTTATGAAAATGGATGAAATGGATGATGGATTATGAAGTGGATAATGGAATAAGAATGGATTCAGTTCATGGAATGAAGGAACATAAGGACTGTACTGCAATTCATGGCATATTTTTATTCACTTGCAGCAAGATATCAAATTCTATGTTTTGACATGAGAATGGAAGATGGAGTGAAATGAATGGAATGGAATGGAGTGAAATGAATGAAATGGAATGGAGTGAGATGTGAATGATGAATGAGATGAAGTATGGATGGATAGTGAATGGAGTGAGATGAAATGAATCATAAGTACTATGGCACTGAACTTATGATTTATAACAGCTGCTTAGAAACAAAAAATGGGAAAAGTTAGAGTGTCAGAGAGACTCTGATTTTCACCCTATCTTTTCTGTATAAACATGCCAATCAGTGATTGGTTTTCATGTTTATACCTTTTTTTTTTTCTTTTTTTTTTTCTTTTTCTTTTTTTTCTTTTTTTTCTTTTTTTCAAAAGAGAAATGCTTCAGAAAATTTAATCAAGTTGATGAAGAAGAGAGACTCTTCTTCATTAACTTCACATCATTGTCTCCTTGGAACTTCTTGACAAACTCTTCTCTTGAGAGTGGCTTGTGGTATAGCTTCAGTCTATGGCCATTCACAAGAAAAGTGACCTCCTCTTCATCTATAGTTCTGATTTTTTCTGCCCCATTATCAAAAATTCGAACAATTTCATATGGCCCAAGCCAATGTGTCTGAAATTTCCCTTGAAAATCCTTGAATTTTGAATCAAACAAGAGAGCCCAATCACCCTCTTTAAATTTCTTCTCTTTGATGTACTTGTCATGCCATCTAGCCCTTTTTTGTTGGACTAGACTTGTTTTCTGAACTGCATCTTGTCTGATCTCATCCAATTCATTAATTTGCTCCAGTCTATGCTTTTGTGCCTCCGTTAGATCAAGTCCTAGCTAAACTGCCATCTTGAATGTTTGAATTTGGAACTCTATGGGAAACAAAACTTGCTTTCCATAAACAAGCTCATAAGGAGTATGGCCTGTTGTGTTTCTCCATGTAGTTCTATAGGCCCACAAGGCTTCAGGAAGCCTATCTACCCAATCTCTTCTATGTAGATGAGCAGTCTTTGTTAGGATACCTTCAATGACTTTGTTAGTGGATTCCACTTGACCATTTGCTTGTGGATGATAAGGAGTAGATGTTCTATGTCTGATTTTGTACTTCTCCATCATTTGCTCCACTAGCCTTGATGTAAATTGAGCTCCTTGATCTATTTCCCTTGGGACACCAAAACGAGTAAAAATATCCTCAAAAAGAAAAGTAACTACAGATGATTCATTAGCAACAAGTAATGGTTTAGCTTCTACCCACTTAGTAACATAATCAGTGCAAACTAGTATGTATTTCTTTTGTCTTGATGGAGGACTAATAGGTCCTACAAAATCCAAGGCCCATTTTTCAAAAGGTTCAATGTGTACCTGAGGTTGTAATGGCATCTCACCTGAAGGAGAAGGTTTCCCTACCCATTGGCAACTGTCACACCTTTTGACATACTCCCTTGCATCTTTAAACAAAGATGGCCAATAATATCCTAAATTAAGGATCTTATAGGCTGTCCTCTTATCTGCAAAGTGTTCGCCACAAGGTTCATCATGACATGCCTTGAGAATTTCAGGCATCTCATCTTCACGAACACACCTTCTAATGATCAAATCTGAACCTGTCTTGTACAACTCATTAGCGACCCATGAATATCTTGCACTATCATTAATGATTTTTCTTTTATCCCTTGCATTCATAATTGAAGGAAACTTTTCTGAAACTAAATAATTAGCAATATCAGCAAACCATGGAGTTTGAGTAGAAACTGCAAAAAGATATTCATCAGGAAATTGATCTTCAACCGGAGTGTCATCTTTGATATTTTGAATTCTAGACAGGAAGTCAGCCACAGTGTTTTGTTTTCCAGGCCTATCTAGAATAGTAATATTGAATTCTTGCAATAATAACAACCATCTTATAACTCTACCATTAGTGATTGATTTATTCATTAAATATCTAATGGCAGAATGATCAGTGTGAATAAAAGTTTCATAGCCTGTTATATAGTGTCTAAATTTGTTAATGGCATGAACAACGGCTAAAAACTCTTTTTCAGTTACAGTATAGTTTAACTCTGCAGGAGTCAAATTTTTACTGATATAATAGATGGCATAGGGAATTAAATATTTCTGTCCCAATACTGCTCCTAGAGCTGTATCGGAAGCATCTGTCGAGATATGAAAAGGTAACTTCCAGTTAGGTCCCCTTAATATAGGTGCTTCAGAAATTTTGGTTTTCGGGGTTTCAAAAGCTAACTGGCAATCAGAAGTCCACTTAAATTCACAATCTTTGGTGAGTAATTTGAAGAGAGGAGATGCTATTTTGGTGAAGTTTTCTATAAATCTCCGATAGTACCCCGTAAATCCTAGAAAACTTCTTACATCTCTTTGACAACTTGGAATGGATAGGTTAGAAATAACTTCAACTTTCGCCTCATCAACTCTAATCCCATCCCCTGAAATGTGGTGCCCTAAAACAATACCTTCGGTGAACATCATAAAACATTTTTCATGACTAAGAGAAAGGTTTGCTTCTTGACATATTTTTAAGACTTTTCCAAGTTTTCTAAAGCCTCTTCAAATGTATCCCCATAAACTGTAAAATCATCCATGTACACCTCTACACAGTCATGTATCAGATCAGAAAAAATTCCTAATACTGCCCTTTGGAATGTGGCAGGTGCATTGCACAATCCAAATGGCAATACTCGGTAGGCATAAGTACCCCAAGGACAAGTAAATGTGGTTTTATCTTGGTCTTCAAGTGCTACTTGGATTTGATTGTAACCACTAAATCCATCCGGGAATGAAAAGTACTTTTTACCTGCTAATGTATCTAATACTTGATCTATGAAAGGTAAGGGAAAATGGTCTTTAAGAGTAGCTTTATTCAGTTCTCGGTAGTCAACACACACCCTCCATTTTCCATTTTCTTAGGTACAATTACTAAAGGGGAAACCCACTGACTATCTGAAATAGGATAAATGAAGTTAACATTTAACAATTTTTGTAATTCTTCCTTGACAATTTCCCTAAGATTTGGATTCATCCGTCTTTGAGGTTGTCTAATTGGTTTGCAATTTTCCTCTATATATATGTGATGAGTACAAGTCTTGGGACTTATCCCTTTCATGTCAGTGTATTCCCATGCATATGCAGAAGAATGTCTCTGTAATACTTTGACTAGTTCTTCTTGTTGAGATTTTTCCAGATTTTTGTTTATGTTCAAAGTTTTGCCTGGAAAAATTTCACTTGTAGAACTACCAAATTTGTCCATAGAATGAAGAGACATATGTCTAGATGACAAGAATTCAATATTGGATTTCTCTTGAAATGATTCTTGTTTGTGCTCTGGAGAAGATTCAAAATTTTCTAGAGTATTCAGAATTTGATTATCTTCACTAATTTCTGAAATTGTGAAGAGTGGTTGCAAATATTCTTCATCCTCTATCCATTGAGTGTCATCTAGATCTGTAATTGTCCTAGCTGGAGGATATAAAGTGAATTTCTTTGTTGAACTTCCATCAGAAATATACATATCACAGGACCTACAACTAATAAAAGCATCAGCTGTAGCCAACCAAGGTCTTCCTAGTATGACAGGATGGCCTCCTAGATTATTCTTGGGTGTCAGGATCATGAAATCCACAGGGTACTCCCAAGAATCTAGGGACACTGGAATATCTTCTATTACCCCATCTGGTCTGATCACAGATCTATCCGCTAGTTGTAATAGTGTGGGTGTAAAGAGAATATTAGGAAGTTTCAGTTTGTCCATGATTTGTCTACTCATGATATTTATTGCTGCTCCTAAGTCAATGAGTGTGTTTTGAATTTCAATTCCATTGATGTGAATTTTGACAACTGGATTTCCTGGGTCAAGGTACTTTGGAATAGTAGTCTTACCCATATAATATCTGCTATTTGTCCTACCAGTTGAATTTTCTTGGTTTCTCTTATTATTTTCTTTGTTGTCTTCATACTCAACTCCTTTATTGTTTTGGCTAAAATTGGGATTTCCTTGATGGCTTGCAATAATGGAATTTTAATGCAAACATTTCTCAATTCATCCAAGAAATCATAATTAGGCACCATTATTTGTTTTTCTACACCTTTGTCAATTTGTAATCTTTCCGGAAAAGGAGGTATAGAAGTAGATGTGGATGGTTGCTCTAATACTGGAGTTGGGCTTATTGGATCTTTTTGTTTCAGTTTTTCAATGTTTTGGCCTTGAAAGGATGTTTCTTCCTCAATACTTTTATTAACCCGTAGGGAGTCTTCCTCAGAATTATCTTGTTCTTGTATGATCACAGAAGGTTTCCTCTTCTCAAGTATCCTTCCAGACCTAAGTTGAACATCACTAAGGTCTAGAGGAGTAATTAAATAAGTTGGAAATTGTTGTCCTTCTATCATATATGTATTCTGGGGGTTCTTATTATTGGGGTTTGGTATGGGCTGAGCTGGTAATTGATTGGATTTTGAGGGAATGGTAATGGAAGTGGTTGATTTTGATGAGGTTGGTTCAGATGATGTTGTTGAGAATTTTGTTGAAAATTTTGTTGAAGATTTTGAGGAAAATTTTGTTGAGGATTTTGAGGATAAAATTGTGGATATGGTGGATAGGATGGTGGATACTGATAATATGGAAAGTATCTTCCATAGGGACCTTGTGATCCTTGTGCCCAAGCTTGAGATTGATTTTGAAATTGGGGCCAAGGTTGCTGCCAAGAATTCCAAGGTGGAGGTTGATTATACATTTGATCATGAAATCCCTGTGTCTGAGGTCCCTGCCAAGGTCTTCTAGATACAAAGTTAAGAGATTCTGTGGAATCTGTAGGAGTTTCTTTTTGAAAAACAGCCTTGAGACCAGGAAGAGAAGGACAATTCTTGGTCTCATGTTTCTCGGAACAAATAACACAGGTTTCTACAACTTTTACATCCAAAGGGCACTCTCTCAAGGCATGTTTCTTCCTACATTTGGGACAAAAGATTGCCAAGGCATCAGATTCAGCCTTTTGCTTGTTTTGTATCTTGAGGGTGTCTATTTTTTCACTAAGACTCCCTAAGATGTCATATTTAAAATCATCAAGCATGTGTCCTATTTCTGATCTACTTACTGTCCCAGAAGCAGATTTACTTGCTCTTGCAAGAGCAGGATCTCTTGGACCTTTGACAGTTTTGGATTTCCCTCTGGAAAGGTTGATACATAACTCAGATATTTCGGGTAATGTGAGTTGTGATATATCCCCTTTTCCCATCATGTTAAGGATATCCAACCATTCATCCCTAATGGTTTTCAACAAAAGAGCTTTTAAAGTGTCTTGATCTAGGTTTTCCATGTGTGCCCTTTTTATGTTGTATTTAAATATTTTCAACAAATCTTCTAAGTTTTCATCTTCTTTTTGTAACATCTTGAACACTTCTTCCTTATGATTAACCGGCATACAATAATCCAAGTATCTCTCTAGAAATGCTTGTTTCATGTGTTCCCATGTCCTAATGGAACTACTGCTTAAGCTCATAAACCACTTCAATGCTGCTCCTTTCAGAGTTGAAGGAAATAATTTCAATTTTTGGGCATCTTGAAGGTAGTCATAAGTCCTACACAGTACTTCAAATTCGAATAAGAAAGTTTCGGGATCCTCAGTTTTAAGTCCATAGAAGTTCGGAAGGACAGAAGGTGAAATGTTTTTCATGGTTGTATTGGTTTCTCCATCAAGTATAGGGAACCCAAAAGAGCTTCCTATTCTACCTCTTCCTCCATCTGCACCTCTACCTCCTCTTCCTCCTTCTCCTCTACCTCTACCTCTACCTCCTCCAAATGTGTTTTCTCCATTAACAACTTCTCCTCCTCCTTCTTCTGCCATGGTTGACTCTCCTGTGGAAGTAGAAAGGTTTGTATCCTCAACAAAAGTTTTTGGATCCTCTTCTATGGCAGGTTCAATGGATGAAGTGGAAGGTTTCTCTAATGGAATAGGTGACCTTAGATCTTCTAGAAGTCCAGGATCAGTAAAGGATGGAAGATGGGTTTGAGTTGAAGGTGTACTAGTTCTGGATCTGGATGAAACAAGTGGTGTTCTAGATGTCAAACTTCTGCCTCTGCTGCTTATAAATCTTCCTCTTGAATCTCTCTCTCTACGCATAAAATTGTTTTTGGATGCTAAGAAACAAAGGTTACCTAGTTTTCACTTCCCCGGCAACGGCGCCAAAATGTTGTGCCTCAATCTAGTCTCCTAAACTGAGTTCATTTAATTGTCAACTAGGATTTGTAAACTGCTGAAGTGAAATGTACCATATGTACCTAGGTGCTTGTTTCCTAGTGCGTTGTGTGTAGTGTTTTGTGATGTTTTGGTCTTTTATGTTGATTTATGATGTTTTTGGTCTTTTGAAGTTTTGTGTTTACAATGAAAGTGCCTAGGAAACTAATGAAAAGAAATTGGTGGTCAAAAACACGGTTGAGCCTAATGTATGGAATGGCAAATGTAATCAAAAATACTGAAGCAACATCTAAACTATGACTAAATAGAAACAAAAGCTTAATGATGACTTCTTAAACAAATGACACAAACTAGACTTTGAGAAATGATCACTTAAATATGCAAATTTTCTAACTAAATAGTTAGACACTAATCATGATGCAACATTCTATTCTAAGCTCATCTATTCCATGACTAATTCCTAGTTCTATTCTGCAATTTCAATTGAAGGTCAGAGTCTATTCTCCAAGAGTTATTGGTTTCTTTTCAGGGTAGTTCTGTTGAGGAAGAGCTCTGTTTATGGTGAGGAATTTGCAGAGATATTTCGGACCTTGTAATGATATTATCTTCTGTTCCTAAAGTTATGGATCACTGATGGTTTTCAGAACAAAAAGATATTTGTAAATAATGAAGGCTGTCTTAGGAATCCTATCAACTAAAGTGATCTACTGTGCAAAGGGTGTCAATGTGACTATGAGATATGAGTGCAATGAATTGATTTAAACATGAGCTTAAGATGCTTCTAAACTAGAACAATGTTAAACCATAAGCCATCATCAAACTTTGAAATGAAGTAGCTAGACATGAATTAAATGCAAAATGAAACTCCGGAGCATTCTAATTAACATGCACTATTCTAGGAAGTTACACAATCGATTTGTTCATCATGAGGGATATTTTGGAAGAGTTCCTTCTTGTGGAAGGGTAGAACAATTTTGACTGTGGACTTGTATGCAATTAAAAGCAAATGAACTGAAAGCAAATGAAACTAAGTTGTCACATCACAGTCATATCTTGAACTTCTTAAGGATGTCTTGGAAGAATTTCTTCTTGTGGAAGAGTGGTTAGGACAAGTGCAACTATGATAGTGAAGACTAAAAACTACAACTAACTCCTATGACACTATAGCTATTCATAATTCATTGTTAAGATTTATTGGAAGAATGTCTTCTTGTGAAAGAACTATGATGAATATAACTACAGTTTCTAGTTAAAAACAAATACAATTCCTATCCTACAGAACCATAGTCATTAAACATTCATCGTTTTGATTTATTGGCAAAGTGTCTTCTTGTGGAAGAACTGGAACGAATTATGGCTACAGTAGCTAGTTAAGAACAAATACAAATCCTATCCTACAGTACCATAGTCATTAAACATTCATCGTTTTGATTTATTGGCAAAGTGTCTTCTTGTGGAAGAACTGGAACGAATTATGGCTACAGCAGCTGGTTAAAACAAATACAAATCTAACTGATATCCTACAATACCATAGTCATCAATCATTCATCATTTTGGTCTGTTGGAAGAATGTCTTCTTATGGAAGAACTGGAATGAGTACGACCACAGTATATAAAACACAACAACTACTAATTTAATATGCAGAACGTAAAGACAGCTAGGAAAAACTTATCTAGTTTACGCTAAGGAAATCCGTTCAAGGGGCAGGGGCCCTCTACCACTTGACGGCATTCGTCTTCACAATTAAATCACGCCTTCAAGATAATTTTGTCTGCTCCATTAACGATGCAATAGTTTGAACATAATGCTCTGTGTCTTAAAAGACGTAACACAGAGTTTACACCAAAATCTAACAACAAATCTACACAAAATTTCTAACTAAGCTCTCGGCCTACTCAAGAGTTTATAAAGTAAATGCAAGTAACAATATTTACAAAAATTTAGGAATGATGTCTTCCTAATCCAAATCATCTTAGGAGTCTTTGAGGTGGCTGCGTAAAAGAGAAAAGACACCTGGACTGTAACAGTCCTAGTAGGAGTCTTCTTTCACAAATGTGTTCCCACGTGCATAACCGTATCCAGAATTCATTTCCAATGCCATGACGAGCAACACACCATGTAGGCACGACGTGGATCATGCCCATATGCGTTTTTCCTCAAGAGGCCACCTGGAACATGCTCAAACATAAAGGTAGCTGCAGAATCGCCGGTTAGCTACAGAATGCCTGCATTCTGCAGCTAGTTCCAGTCAAAATGCTTAACAATGGCAACAATCACAAAATTCAACAAGTCAGTCATATAAACCATTCTAGAAGT